>WBMY01016403.1:1112152-1130737 GCA_013397315.1 Donacobius atricapilla
AAAATCCACAAGCCCTTATGTAGTCATATAAAAAGCTACATTTTGGGAAGCTCACAGATACAGTGTCGGGCGGGCTGTGTTTATAAGAGCTGGAAGTCACAAACAGACTGTGTCTCTTGTGGAAAGTTACCAGAAGAATCAGGAGGGACTTGTCTCTCTCAAAAGACTGAATGAAAGACTATTTTATTAAGTGCTGCTGACTTAACAGTTCTGATGTTTTGTCCCTTTGCATTGTTTTTCGTGGAAAAGTAGATTGTTGCTAGGGAGGAAGAGGGGTTGTTTTTGAGAGGGTTTCGTAGTTGGTTTTTGTTTGTTTACCTTTACTGTATGTTAATAAATCTAACTGTTTCTATTTTTGAACTGAACCGGTTTTGCGTCTTTCTTTTAATCCTATTCCACTAAAATGAAAATTAGGCGAATGTGATAACCACTACATATTTTTGGTGTTTCTGCCCGGTTGTTGAATTTTAACCCATTACAGTCCCTCTTGGCAGGGCTGCTCTCAATCCCTTCAACCCCCAGCCTGTATTGATACCAGGGCTTTCCCTGACCCAGGTTCAGCACTGTGCACTTGGCCTTGTTGAACCTCAAGAGGTTCCCATGGTCCCACTTCTTGATTTCTTAAGTTTGTCCAGGTCCCTCTGGATAGCATCCCATCCCTCAGGTGTGTCAACCGCACCACTCAGCTTGGTGTCATCTGCAAATCTGCTGAGGGGGCACTCAATCCCACTCTCTGTGTCATTGCTGAAGATATTAAGCCATACTGTCCCAAGACACACCCTTTTATCTGTACACTTTGTTTGCCTGCAGTAGCAGCATTCCTTTCCTGTGCTCCTGCCTCATCCCTTGGTCAGATAGCTGCTGTGCATAGGCTCCTGCAATACCATTCTGGGGAACCACGAAAGAGAAAAGCAATTGGATTACATTGTGAAGGATACATGCTTACAGATGCATTAAGGCTGCATGGCCATGCTTCACGCTAGAAATACTTGAGACAGGCTTGGCCATACAACCTTAATGATATTAATTAACTAGGCTGCATGTTTGAGCTACTTAACATTAATTAACTAGCTGCATGTTTCAGCTACTGTTACTATGCAGCCCATTTACTATTCTTGCCCTTCTCTGACTGACTGGAAAATTTCTAATTCTGGTGGAAAAGCGAGAAATTCATCTGCTTCCCAACTCCGGGATTATTTGCTTGATGGATAACCTGGCCTCTCCTGTGGCCTGTTCTTTTCTGAGGAGCACAGATGATACCCAGAGAATTGCCTTGACAATACTCAGTTGTTTATAGGATTTTGCAAGATTTTAAACAGTGATTTCCTGTCCTCCTTCCCAGTAAAGTTATTGATTTCTCCTCCCTCTCCTTCTCCACAGAAGGATTTGAGAGTAATTTCTGAAAGGCCTAAGGCTAAACTTCTCCATTTTTGAGAACACAGTTTATCTAAGACAGAGAGATGAAAGGTTTGCCTCAGAAACCAGATGCAAATGAAAACAAGTGTTTATACCTCTGACACACCAAAAAGAAGAGCTGGGACTGCCGATTTTTCTGATAAGGAACAGATCTAACTCTGCATTCATTTATGGAAGAATCTTTGCAAAGGCCAGCAAGCAAAAGGGACAAGTGAAAATGGGGAAGGGGTGGGGGAGAGAGAGACAGAATGAGAGAAGGAAAAGGAGAGAGAAGTTGTGTAGGGCAGGAGGACATCAACAAGGGAGTTAGCTACCTAGCAGGGGTGGCTAGAGCTGAAAATAGACTGAGGGTTAAACAGTGAAGCCAGCTGTCAGCAATACTGTGACAGAAGCAAAGACAACCACAGCAATAACAAGCTCAAGCCATGTTGTTTCTCCAGAGGCAGCATTACAGAGGCCTCCCAACACCATTGTCATTGCCAGAAGTGGGCTACATTACAAATGTCGATAGTTTTGTCTCAGATGGGCACCCTACAGAAGTAGAAAACAAGGAATGATACATTTGGTTCTCTTGGATTTCTCCCTCCAGACAAAGCAAGACTGAACTGCAAGTGCTAAAGCCCCTATCACTGTAGGATTTGGGGTGAGGTGGGGATTACAGATAATAACAATAAAAACAGACAGAAGCACAATTATTTCTTTAACCAATACATTGAGTTGTTATTTGCAATTCATTAAGAGCAAGGATCAATATCTTCTAAAGGTCAGAGCAGCCACTGTGCCCATCTCCCATTTCATGGTTTGCAGACCTTGTCAGCACACGCAGAACAGTGATTCCCTCTGATTCTTACAAAACAGAGAAGAGATGCTGCTAGTTAGGGAGCCAGCACAGTTTCAAAAGCACCTATGAATATGAACTGCAGAGCTCAGGGATGAACATCACCACGCCTAAGGGTGTTCATACAGGACTTCTTGTTCCAAGTATTCCACAGGCTCCAACCACCAGAGCAATCTAAAATTTTACAACACAGGGCACAACTGTTAAGGCTGTAACCAAAGAGCAAACAACTGACCTCCAGCCAGCAGAGAGAAATCATGAACATGGCAGCCATGCATATTTTGTGCTTTCTGGGTCAAAACAAACACAAACTTTAATTGAAACTTATTTCACTCATTAAGTAAGAGCAAAACTAAGCACACTGTTTTCAAATCCTCCTGCAGTGACACACACACACTTGCATTTCCTTTATTCCAGTAGAGGGCAAGAGCTACACAAGGAAGAGTATTTGAGAAGGCAATTAGGCCTGAGTAAAGGGAAAGGTAAAAGAGAAGTTATTCCAGATTCTTGTCACCTAAATGTCATTTTTAATAGCATTAAATAGAATTTTTTTGCAGGTTTCTTTCAGCTCTTACAATAACATACAATACAACAACTAAAGCATCTCTTCATGCCTTAAAAAAATCTAATTACATCACAGCAGTTCACTCATGGCTTTGATGGTACATAATTCCCATCCCTTCAGACTGCATGCACTCATTTGTTACACTAAGTTTACAGTGAACAGTTTTGAAAGATTATCTGAACTGACAACAATTCCATTGCAAAAATTGACAGTGCTGTACTTCAATGTGTAACACACACATCCCTGAAAAGCTCATTCTGAAGAAAGATACACATGTTCCTTCAGTTTAACGCTAGATAAATAGCAATATAAATGTAAACTGGAAATCTGGTTCTGTTGACTGGACAAATACACAGAAACACTAGGAATGCACAATTATCAGGGGATGTGGCCCTGTTTAGCCATGAAGAAGCTAGTGAAGCGCTGATTTAGCTCTTGAGCATGGCTAGATTATCTATATATCCCTTTGGTAGAAATATCTGTGTGGCCAAAGTAATAGCAATAATAGTCATAGTACTCTTTGGCGCAGCTCTTTTCAATACACACTGTTACACTGAAATACTTTGTCACTTTGTCACATTCTCTTTGCTTTTGTCTGAAAGTCAAGCGTTTAGATCCTGTTAAAAAACAACCACAACAACAACAGCCAGAGTCTTTCAGGGGTAGCATTAGGTTCCAGTTCAGCAGTTTACATTTGATAGCATATGTCAGAATTAAAATAAAAAGGATCAGAATCTACAGAATGCATCGGTTAAGTTTTAAATTTACACAGTAGTTAAAGATGAGACTCATCCAACACTTATACTTTTATATTAATGTGAATGAAATTAAGGAAAATAGAATGTAATATAAGCATCAGAAAACAACATCGCAAGAATAGAAAGAGATGGTGAAATCTTCCCTCACCTGATTCCTTTAAAATTAAGCTGGACAAGCCCTAAGAACTCATTGAGTGAAGGGCAGAAGAATCCTGTAATAAACTGTGGAAATGGGCTGACATGATCTGTCTAGACCAATCCTTTTTGTCTTTGATTGAAGGAATTCTGTGGATGTAAGCATATTGTTGGTCCAGTAATTAACATATGACTATTTGGCTCTGACATTTCTTATCAGCTAAGTATAAATTTCTGCCAGGTTGATTCCTGCAACATTTGGCAAATGAACCCATTTTGATTAGAAGGTAATTTATTGCACACTGGAGTTCAGTGCGTGTGATCATTGAAAATGACAGAGTAACAATGGACAGTTTGGGGAAATAATAGGAACAGCAACATATTTACACACAGAGATGAAGATGACATCTCTAATGTAAACACTTGCAAGCAGTTTTTCACAACTACACAAATCACAATGACTGATAAACGTAGGGGCCAACACTCTCAGCAACAGGATTGCAGAGATAGGCAGCCTCCTAATCCCACAGGTAGCTTGCTACTCCAGTGAACTGAGTTCACAAAATACCAAGTAAGCATTCTTCTGCTGAGAGGGGTTTAGGCTGTCTATAATACAACCCAATGCAGAGTTAAACTAGCTCATTTGGCCAGTGGTAGTTATGCAGTTTTAAAAGAAAGAACTGTAAAAGCAACATAAACTGGATAAATACTTAGGGAACAGGTCCAGGATGGCTGCAGCTGATTTAACACCAAGCATAAACATCTGTATAAGCCTACCTTTTGAAATGCACTTAGAAGCTGAGAACCTCAGTCTAGGCTGATTTTCAGAGTGCCACATCAACTTGAGGAAGCTGCCAGTGGGCAAGAGATACCTCATAACTTTGAAAAAAGGATGTCAACAAATGAAAATCCTGGTTATACCAACAATTTGTTATGCTTCCATTGAGTAATTTTGGGTTTTTCTATACTTGGGGTTCTTCTGTATAAAACATATTCCTACCTCTAACAGAATTGCTTTTAGAGGTTAACTTTGCCCAGTGAGCAGTCTACAAGCGAAAAGGATTTTGCTGCTGTTTAAGTGCAACTTTTGAAATTTGCCAGGAGGAAAAAATAAACTCACAAATGTTGCTACAGAGCTTTACAGTTCACAAATGCACAGAAACTTGGAGGACAGAATCACTTATAAAACCACCGAGAAGACAGCAGACTGTTCAAGCAATAGTTGTCATATAATGCAACTAACTGATGCTGTGGACTCATCATAAATTTAGCAGGAGACAAATGCTCTTCCAATTGATGCTTGCTAAATCTTTAAACAAACATCCTTACAATCAATTCCAACCACCTTCAGAGAAACTCAGTCCTTTCACTGTTGCACCTACTAAGATGAGTATGACCAAAGGCAAAATGTGTCCAACAAGACCAAAGGAATAGCAGTGCACAAGGTAAACAAGCCTGGAATATGGCCCAGAAGCTATTAGCTAGCCTACAGGTTAGGCATAAAAAATTTCAGTTTGTATGAACAACCTAGAGCTTAATAAAAAGCAAGTAACACCATTTTTATTTATATTCCAGCTTTCTAAATATTTAAACTAAAATCCCAAGGCTCCAAAGACCACTTAAAGGTTTCTCCCCATTTGCCCCTATTAAGCTAAGGAAGAAACCAAAAAGTAAAACAGTTGAGATACATTGATACACTCAGATATAAAATCACCAAAAATGCCTTTAGACATTGGAGAATCCTGCAAAGAGGATTCCCAAAGCTGTATTTCATTTGATGGGAGCCTAAATTAAGACATAGGTGTCTAACAAGCTGTAATCAGATCCAACAGGCATTCATGTCAGAAGAGTCAGGCTTTTCTTTAATTCCAGTAAAACTAGTCTTGACTGTCACTGGAGAAAAGCGTACAAGCAGAGTTGATTTGAGTATTCTTAGCAATGAAAACACCACTAGAGGAGAAGATATGGCCAGGTTATTATTGCTACCAGGTGGGATGAAAAGCAGAGTTGAACATTTGAAAGGAGAAATTTTTCTTCCATTGATTTTTCATTACCTTTTTTTCCTCAGCCAAGCATTGCTATCAGCCTCCATATCCCAACACCTCTCCTGGCAGCAGGAAGCGGCTACCAGGTCTGATGCTGGCATAGAGCCAATTGGCAGCCGCACTCCATTTTGCCTAAAATTAGGGGTAGGTGTAAGCAGAAGAAAATACAGATAGAACTGCTCTATTGAGGAAATAAATTGAAAAAGGAGGTGGGAGGAGGAATAAAGGCAAAAAGAAAGGAAAAAAATAGACTTGAAACCCTAAGCTTTGCCTTTTGGAGTAATTAAGCAGTGAGTCAGGTTCACTGTCAGGCCTTGTTGAAGGCAGTATTTAATTTCCAGCTGAGCCTAAATGGAGCCAGGATTCCTGGTTCTCTTAAGATTCCTTTTATGCACCTTTTTCATACAAAATATAAACTTCTCCTTGACCAAGGTAGAAACAGTTGTCTTCAAAGACACACCTTTGAATTCCAGGTCAGATGAATGCAACATGACACTGGGAATGCCTGTTTGCCAGGACTGACATATCAGGTCTGCCCACAGAGAAATTCAATGGCTTAGTGCCTCCTGTAATGCAAAGCAGACACAAGATAGTCACTTAAAACAGGATTATACACCACAGCAGCTGTGCAAAACAGCCACACCACATTAGCAAATTCTTATCATCTGAAGGAGAGACAAGAATTCAGAGCTAGTGCTCCTACTTTAGTAACATCAACATACAAGTACCCATCCCAGGAGACAGAGCACCTCGAGGCACTCACAGGATCAAGAGAAAAGAAACTTTGATTAAAAGAACATTCTGACAGACACAGTATCTATCTGTAAAATATACAAACAGTAAACAAATACCACACTTCAAACACTGTCCAGAACTTCCTTAAGTTACAGCTGCTGCATGATCAGGTCAGGTGCTTAATTTCCTCCTGCTAACAGAGCTCAGGATCACCCATGTCTGGAACTGAAGGAGGCAGAGAAATGCACATAAGGTGCACGAGAAGCAGGTATGGACAATGAGAGGTTCCCATTAGAGGCTAGATGAGGCAGGTTCCCATTTTCACTTGGTTTAAGGGTAACTGGTCACTGCTGGGAGAAGGGGCTTTATTCTTTGTGCCTGAAGGTCAACTAAAACCCTCCTCCTCACCCTCTACTCAGGTGTGTTGTGCACCTTGGATCTGTCTTCTCCTTGTCTGCACAAGAGATGTGTTACGTATTTGCTTTCCTGATAATGATCTGAGGGTATTTGTGCATTTGTGTTTCCTGGGTCCCTAGAGAAGAGTTTACTGAATTTTATATATATATATTGCTTTTGCTTTTAATGATTTTTGTGGGATACATGTTTTCATCTGGAGCCTCTTCCTATGTTATACTGTTCTGCTTTCTAACCAATATTTCTAAACAGAGTATGTGGTGGTTTTTACTTGCCTTATGCAAATTGCATATTCTAACTTGAGCTGAAGACAGGAAAGCAGTGCCATGAGGTCAGTGTTCTTACAGAGCACAGTAAAGATGAAAGATAAAAAAATTCAAAGAAAAATCAAGGAACTGGTGGTTATTCTCAGTAAGAAAACTTAAAAAGCTGACCAAACAGAGCAGAGTACAACTGGGAACGCATAGTTAGGACTAGTTTTAGGTCCTCAAGTACCAATAAGAATTGTATAAAAGTTTCTGAGGCCTCATTAAGTGTTCGCCACTTAAATAACAGTGAAAATGGAGATATGACATGGTTTTTTAGGGACCAGCTCTCCATGATTTTTCATGGCTTTCAAAGGGAAAGTCCTCACACTTGTAGGCAGTTTCATTTTATGAGAATACAGCCAAGGTCAGTGGGTTTAAAGGATAGTACAGCACCTCTGCATGGTGACTGAGATTGTGGCATACATTCAGATTCCCCACTCTGGATAGGCCTTTCCATTTTGGCAGAGAGGCCATCAAAATCACCTGGAGAAGGGTAACTGTTTTACACAAACTCTGCAGAGGCTGATCATCTGTAGCACCTGGGAACAGGAAATCAGACCCCTGCACCTCAGCGTGGCATTTGTTGCGGCCCTGTGGGTAGCAACCCTGTGATCTGGGATATTTTTGAACAACACAGGGCATGAGGATTTCCCAAGTTCCTCACCTGGAGGAGTTTGAAAGGCAACACTCCAAGGCAAGAGCACAACCACTAAGGCAGAACAGCATAAAGTATCCCCTCCATGGTTTTGAAAGTGTCCTACTCCCTTTTCAGACAGAAAATGTCCATTTACAAAGCCTACAGGAACTCAGCAGGATCCACACTGTGCTGAAGAGCACGGTGAGCCACCCTGGCTCCCCAGAGAGAAACAGAGAAATCACTGAGCCTCTGGGACGGCTCCTGCTGCTGGCTCAAGCCACACGATTCCTCCCCCACTGTGTGTCAGGCTCTGTGAGACCCAACTGAGTCCTGAACTCACCATCAGATGGAAGTCCTTGCCTCTTATCGCGCTTTGAGTCTGTCAGTAGCAGCTGCTCGTTTCCTAACTCTTGCTGAGTCCAGACTGACTAGGTTACCCATTCCTTGCCAGTTTGAGGTCTCATCATTGCCGACCTCTGCAGCCGGCCGCTCTGCAGGTGACGTTCTGCTGACCTGGGAATCATTTTGCATCTTTTCAGTACAACTCTCAGATCTCTAAAAAGTGTAACCCATTGCTCATCTTTCCCCCTGTACATTTAAAAGCACAGTTCACTGCCGTATCTCTCAGCTAAGAGTTATGAATAAAACAGTGTTATGAACCTACCGTTTGGTTACACCTATGACTCATTTCAAGCCTCTCAAGTGGAGTGGCCCAATTAGGAGGTACCTGTGCAGTTTCCTATGGCTCACATATGTTAGATACTTTTGAAAAGTAGGGTCTTGCTGCAATATTATCAGAGCAGCCTCTTACTGTAAGGCTGAAACACAGCAGTTTTTCTTCCCAATCTGTTTTTCTGTCCCTGAAACACAGTATCTTCTGCCTCTTCTGCGCAGTGTCGCAAATTTCTCCCTAACATGGATTTGTCCTACTGGTGAGTCAAGCAGATGTGAGAGCCTCATGCAACTTCACAAAAAATCAAGAATAGCCACTTGCGTTGAAACACCTGAAGTTTAATACGTGTTCTCAAGCAGTGTCCCCTCAGTCAGTGGGCAAAGCAGACAGACTAATCCTGGTGCACAATTTACAACACCCATTTCACATTACTGCTGTCTTCAGAGCAGAAGATTCACAAGGATACTGTGGGGTGTACACAATATCCATGACATGACACAAAACAAAACAATTCACAGGTCATTAAAACTCTCATCATTCAGGCTTTTTTTTTTTTTTCATAGTACATTTAGTAATTTCAGGAGATTTCACATATTTAAGTCTTTCAGGATATGATCGTTCTCTTCCTGCAAAGAAAGCTGAGAAATCAACTTTGAGCAGGTCCAGTGGCAGTACTGGAGGAGAAAATTTGCTTCCAAAACAGCAAGTAAGCTTGCATGCCTCCAAGCTCTTGTTCTTCCCTTTGTACAGGAGCTGCACTGGAGATGCCATTCACATTCAGGTGAACTAGCTGCTAAAACACAACCAAAGAGCAGTTTCCAAAAAGACTCCTCTCTCAGGAAGTGCCATGAATACAGTCTCACTTGCTGCTCTTCCTATTAAGATAAATTCAGAAATCTCTGTCTAGTCTTTAACCCCTAACTGCACATCTAGAGCTGAATACATTTGGGCTGACAAAAATCCTCAAAAGTCCTGGACTAGCTATGGTAGCACATTACTTCTCACAGGATTTGAAATCTTACATCTCTTCATGAGGGCAGAAACATTTGCACATTTTTAGTGCCATGATGCATTGTTAAGACAACCTCATTTACTATCAGGCTCTGATAGGCCTCTTTATTATGAATAGTTTCTAAATCCCTCATTTTACTTTGGTTTGAAGAGCCAGGGATGGGTTCATAAATTATGCTAAAGCCACTGTCTAACAAATGCTCAGATTTTTCAGCTGTCAAACCTTCATCAGTCTCGACCTCTTTGCTTTGTGAATCAGGACATGACCACAACACCCCGGAGAAGGTAAGGTGGCTTAGGTGCACAAGGCAGTCTGCAAAGTGCTCCTGAGAAGCAAAGCAACCCCAGGCAGAATTCTCTGCAGCTGCAGTCAGCTTCCTTAGTTATTTTTGTGGGCCAGTATTTTGCAGTGCAGATGTACTGACAGTTCCAAGAAAAATGCTTTGTGTACTGGGCCCAGGCTTTGTCTATGTTCTGTTAGCTATTGAATCCTTTGTGCATGCTCTTATTCTCCATAAAATCCAGCACTGCCCCTGGCTGGATGCTCCTCAGCTCTTATGTCAACTCCCCACCTCTTCATCTGCTCCTTCTCTGCCCACTGCAGAGAGCTCTGATTACAGCAAGCCTCTCTCTTTGCTGGTGGCATTGCTCTAGTAAGCTGGCTACATGTAGAAAGTCGTGTCCCCGCATGTTAATATCTCCATTCTTAGCACTGTAACTCAGATAAGAATTTAGTTTACCCATACAGTGAACAGGAGGAGGCACAAGCTGAAATTGTAACAGAGGAAATCCTGATCAAGTTTCACAAGAGCTATGGTGCTCCTTTGCCACACAGACAAGAGAATTCTTTAGTAATCTGTCCACACTTTCCTGGTTATCACAATTCAATTCCTCCTAATTTTGAACCTCTATGCGAAGACCTGGGACATTGAGAGACGTGCAATTATAAATAGAGTTGCCCCATCTTGACCTGAGCCAAACTCCCTTGAAGGGCAGCCACAGAGCAGAACTGATGGCTCTCATCAGTCACACATGCCCATTACAGCAGAGCTGAGCAGAGCAGGATGCTTTGCTCCAGCCTTCTGCACCCCTGCTGAACATTATCCTCACTAACAGACATATTTGTAGCGAATACCTTTCCAATGGTTAAAGTCACAGCTGCAAATGTTCCTGACCATGGAAGAACATGTCTGTCATGGTCTTTAATAGCCACGCTTTTACTATCTACTCTGAGCTTTGAATTTCTTATGTACAACCCAAAATAATATAAGTGGTGTACAGTTAAATATAAACTATTTTAATCAGTTTGGGAGAGTAACCAAAAAAAGGTAATTATTATTTAAGTTTCATGCATCAACACCCAGCACAGTTAAAATGTTAAAGCTAAGTATGTACCTTTTGATAAATACTTTTCTTAAAGGATTAAGTTCTGTATTTATATTTATCAGTCTTGCAAAATAAGACATCAATATAAGGTTATTTTCTGTCTACCCAAAAAATGTCATATAGAAAAATTGTCAGTTCATCTTTCTTCAAGACATTGCTCCCTCCTTCCAGTTATCCCCAGAACTCCCCTGGAGGGAAATAACACTTAGGTTCTGTCTTTTTAACTCGCCTGATTTAAATAACTCTAAGGATATTTAAGTGCCTTTGGCTGCAGTTTCCTTTCCTTTCCTCATTTCTTTACTCCCAAACTCTCAAGGCAGATGAAGTAACAGTTGGCAGCATCTTGCTCATTACAGCATTGCTTGTGCTGTTCTGAGTCACACCACCATGGCTGCAGCTGGCTGAGCGGCTCTCCAGTCCTCCCAATAATTCCAGTTTTCCCTTGGGAAGACACTTCTGACTAAGTGTCCTTTTTAAATGGGGGAAAAGAGTTCTTTGGAGTCACATTGTTCTCCCAGGAGCAAGGGCTGCAGGAAAGCAGAGAGGTGCAGAAGATCAAGACAGTTCTGTCTCAAGCCTGACCTCTTCTCTTGGATGAGTGATGGGGACACATCCTGTGAGCCTTTCATCTGCGCAATCTACGCCAAATATAGAAAACACAGACATCACTCTGCACAACAAGGCCAGAGAAGAGAAAAATTACAATTAACACTGATAAAAAATAACAGGACTGAAGAGATGCAGAAGAGGACAGATTTCAGTTTTGGAGTTGAATTTATAGTTTAGGGATGGGCAGACATGGAGTTGAAGAGTTCCTGCAGACAGGATGAAAGGAGTCTTGTTAGAGTCGACCAATTTCTCACACTTTCTAAAATGTGGGGTAGCCACCACAGATTTGGTCTTTTGGGGATGAACATATATTTCAATATTCACTGTCATCAACTAATAATTGACCCTCCTTATTGAAAGCTTTCCTTTCTTTTCCTATTTTGATTTTCTTTCCATATTATTTTTTCTCCGTACAAAGAAAATTGAAGCATGGGAAACAGAAATAACTGCTTTTCTTCACTGCTCCCCAGATACACCATATGGGGAAGGAAAAATAGAAACCATTCCTGTCAGTCCCAAAGTTGTGCTGACAGTCAGACATATACACAGTTTCTACTCTCTGTCTTTCTAGAAAGGGGTTGGAGTCCTCCCTGCACACACGGGCAGAAGATGTTCCCTGGATCACCCAACTCATGAGCCCTTGTGATCGTCTCTGAAGTGATGGTTTCCAAATGAATATGTGGATCACTACTGATACTTAAACTTTTTGAAGCACCTTGCAAAACATCCTCAAAAGTGCCTAAAAACTATTTTAATCCATGCTGTCTTCCTTTTCTTTTGTCTACAACAGCCACCTGCCACCTTCTGCACTGATGCCTGGCACAGTCTTGTTGAGAGCCTCTGCTGTCACCACGATCAAGCACAGCTCTCTCTCCATGATGGAAATCCAAGCAAACTGCTTTCAGGAATACTGGACTGCTAAACTTTTTGCTTCACACAGAATAGGCAGGTGCAAGAAGTGCAAGCTTGCAGCAGTTCTTATCCAGGATCTTCTCAAACAAGAATACCATTAAAACAAAAGCTGTCAGAATCACTTAGGTTCCCATGTGATCTCCTATCACCAGTCTCAGTGTATACATCTGTGTTCTTAACAGCCCCCCACCTGTTTTTTTTTTCAAATGTGCATTTCTCAAGAAATATTTTGCAAAAGTATACAATGTTATTTTTGTTAAACCAAAAGAAAAATTTACTGTTCCATTGCTTTCAGACAATGAATAAAAATGCTTCTTTCTAACAGAAAATTACTGTCTTTCATGTAAAAACTAATAAAGGTAAAGATTAATGCATTCCTTTTATAGGTCACAGTACCATCTTCTTTTTGTGAGGACTGGACCATTTTGTGTGATTACATTTAACCAATAAAATCATTTGAAAGGCAAATCTATCTCTCTCAGAAATTTAATGGGAACAAGACCCTTCAGGGTATTTATGTTATTACCTTTTTGGCTACTGTGAGTTCACTATTTGGTTTAGAATAGATCAGCATGGAAATATAGGAGATTATTCTCTTTTTACATTTTAGAAGAAATCTGTACCATACCAATGTACAGTTGGTACAATAATGGCAGAATAATCTTACAATCAACCTCATATATTAGTGTGACCTTGAAACCATAACTAAAACCATCACACTGTGTACTAGAGGAGGGAGTGTTCCTTGGCACACAGACAAAATGTTCCAAAGGATGTATCTACATCTCCCACATTTCTTATGCAGACTCTAAATCTCTCTACCTGCCCACCAACACACCATGATCTGCTGATCTTGCTTTCCAAAAATTAAAAGATGCAATATTTTTATGATCTTTGCACTGCTGTATGTTCCTAGGTTAAGATGAAACCCCTGTATTATGAAAAATATTGATTTGGTTTGGTTCGTTTGTTTTTGGGTTTTTTTAAATATGATGCTCTTAACAGACAGCAATTGCATCTTTGCATGCCTTTGGTTATCCCTGGATCACCCACCCTGTAATCTCCAGGGTGGGTGATCCAGGGATAACAGCTCTTATTTTAAAATAGAAGAATTTTCTTCATTCCTGTCTCCCAGAGGAACACCCTTTTTGTAATAGCAAAGGGCAAGATGCTGCCTGGGTACAGATGCCACCAATCCCTGTAAATATGTGAGCAGTTTTAATGCCCAGAATTATAAGTAATCCAGGCAAAAGTTCCAATAGTACCCTCAATAAAAAGATCAACTCATCTCCCACCTCAGACTTTTTCTCGTCCCACTTCATACCTTCAATTGGGAATTAGTAGAAGCCATCTTCATGCCTTTCCAGCAATCCTTAAACCTCCAGCACCCACTTGGCTTTCCCACTGAGTAGCTTGGTCAGTGCAGCACACTGCTCATACCAAACCATATGACGCCACACCAGTCTCATCTTCTATCACAGCTAGCATAGCTCAGAGAGAAAGGTTTCTGGACCTAGGGAACATGGTAACAGTAGAAAGATAGCACAGAAGACCCCATCTCTGTTGAGCATACAGTTTTGACTCAAATGGACTTCCACCTCTGCAAAAAAAAAAGAAAAGTACTCTGACACTGTACAGACCTAATAGTATATTCCTTCAAATATAGGCTTATTACTTCTCAAAAAACAAAATCAATCTAATTATTATTTCAGGAACTGGCTAAATTCCATCCTGTCCTACTACAATACCTCTGCATTTTCATTTAAAGACTTGTTTCTCTTTTATTTTCAATGTCCATTTTTTATGCAGCTGCAGTGGAACGTGGTAGAAATGGATGCCCATTCTTAAGGATGGGAAATGATGAAAAGCTTTAAACCCCAGTGGGATGAATGTTACAGTGACAATGGAAGACACAGAGATATTTTTTAAAACTTTCTGTTTTGTAATTAGGGAGCAGGATTTTTTACTTGCTTTTATTTCATTTTCAGAGCAGTATTGTAATAAATATCTTCCCCTGTCGCTTTTGTTCCTGGAACTGCAGCATCACAGAAGCCCAGCAGGACAAAGTGTTCTTGTGAAAAACTGATTTATTCTCTCATCTCTGACAATCTAAGATGGAAGGATTAAGTGATGATCCTCTGATCTTCCTTTTCCCTTTTCTCCATGCATACACTTTGCTCTTGCTAGCTTGCTGACCAGTCTTCAAATATATTGCTTGAGTGGCCCCATTCCATTAGGGAGCTGACATCTCTCCCTTTAGAGTGTTATTAATATCAGTCCTTGAAAGCATTTAACCAATGACAATCTAACATTAGCTCACAATGGGATTTAAAGACATTACAGTTCATTAATTTATGGTTTAATGCTGCCTTCTTCCAATCTGTTGCCCTTTCTCATTACAAATGGCCAAAAAACAAGCTATAAAGTCCACAATATCCTGCATAAAATGCTGCATAAGGGCTTCATTTATTTGTTTACTGGTATGATTGAAACACACAAATCCTGTTCCTGTTTTGCAAGTCAATTGCAAAAGAATAGCTGCTGCTTGTCTGGCAGATACTATTTTTGCTTCACTTTTCCTCTTCTGACCATTTTTCTTCCTACACAGTCAATTTACATATTATATTTTCCACTCCTATAAAATATCAGCAAAATATGAGAATCATAACACATTCCAATCAAGCTGAATTCAATAAATAGAATAATATTGTTTAAAACTTTTTCTAGGATCTTCCTGAGAAATAGGATAGATTAGCAGTTACAACCGATTTAAGAAATGCAGACAGAATGATGTAGAGTTCTGTCATAACCCCAGTTCTTTGCAAAATTGGATCAATGTAATTGAGCTTTAATTGTTCAAAGAAAACATAAAGAAAAAAGATATGTCAAAATATCTTTCTTGGGAAGCAGGATAAAATATTCCATGTCTTCATTTCATGATCTGTACTTTGAAGTGTGCTTCCTGGCAAGCAGGAGAGTGGCTGTGCTGCCAAGGTCCTGGGAGCCTTGGTGGACACTCTGACAGCATGTGCTGCCAACAAGGAAAGCCAACAATTTCCTGGACTGTGTCAGCAGCAGCAGCACAGATCAAGGGAAGTGATGAACTGCCTCTGCTATGTACATGTTGGACCACATCTACAGGGCTGCATCCAGGTTTGGTTTGCCAGGAAAAATGATGAGCTAGTTCAGCAGAGGGTCATCAGGATGATAGGGGGCTGCTTTTCCTGGGAGGAGAGGCTGAGGAAGCTGTGCTTGTTCAGCTGGAGAAGCAGGGATTTCGGGAGACCTACAGCTGCAGCCTGTCTACACCCTGAGGAGGTTATGGGAAAGCGCGTGGCTCTTCACAGCGCCGTGTGCTGGGATGACAACGGGCATAAGCTGGAGCAACAGAAGTTCAGAACGGATTATAGGGAAAAACCTTTCTCCACGAGGGCAAAGAGCAGAAGAGGCTGCTCAGAGAGGCTGTGCTGCCTCCATCCTCTGAGATTTGCAAGGCTAAGCTGAGTGTCCCAGTCCAACCCCATAGCTGACCCCGACTGGAGAAGGAGGTGGAACTGGAGACCTCCTGTGCTTCTTTCCAGTCCAAAGTGTCCTGTCATACTCTAAACTTAACTGACTTCTGTTCCCAAATCCTTATACACATTCTACTGATAAGACTCTGGGAAAGCAAGGCCTGTCACTAAGACAAAACTTATCTGATAAAAGCAGTAAGATACTACAGCATTTCAAGATCAGAAAAAGGCTGGATCTCTCCTTGGCTACAAAGTGTCCTTATTCTCCTAATTTCTTCATTAAGTCTTGTGTACAATTGTTCTACTAAAGCTTTAGATATCAAAACTCTCTCCTTTTGCCAATTTTGCAGTATTTCAATTCTGGAGTTAATAACCTCATATTATAAAAGTTAACAAGGAAAGCCAGAGATTATGGTATGATCTGACTGTAACCTCATGATATATGGGTATGTTAATACAAGCATTAGCAATGACAGTCATAGGATCAGAGACAGAACATGATTCCTGAATTAAGATACTTACTCGAACATAGCCAAGAGTTTTTAGCCAGGCATTAAAGCATAAAAAGCCCTGATGAGTCGATGTTACTTATATATAATTTTAAAACATATTTTGCATTTAAATAAGCCCCTAATTGATATAAATCACTCCTGCCAAAACTAAATTAAGATAATGTTTTGGCTGCAGGAATGAGTTTATTTGGCAAGACTTACAAGTGAAAAAAATATGAGTGGTGACATGGAACATTTGTGTAACTCTGTCCCATTCATAAAGTGTCAACTCTGCTCAATCCTCGTGTTGCTCCACAAGGGATCAATGACATGCACTGCTTAATGGGAAGGGTTTCTTCCTAATACAAAATAAGCAGAATGTGTGTGTGGGCAGCTAGGAGCAATCTCTTATGTCTTCCAGTACCTTAACAAGAATGGACTCTAACACAGCTTTCATTGCCCTTATTACTGTTTTTTCTTGTAGTTTATTGTCTCCTCTTCTGATTGAAACACACAGGTATAATGAATAATTTATAATATTACACATTTACTCTTACAGAAAATGCAGACCATCAACATGTCTATATCAGGGATAAAAATGGGTAAGCCAATACACTAAAAAGAGATAAATAGCAAATGCTTACAGAGCTTCACCAAAATCATCAGCCATCCATCCTTCATACCAGTCCTGTGCTGCTCATCACAGACCACTAATGCTCAGATCCATCACTGTGGGTGCTGTGAACAGGCCAATTTCCTTTGAAGTTTATTAATATAGCAAACATGAGACAGTAAAGGGGGTACTTCTTATTTTTTTTTTTTTTTTCAGTAAAGGCTTATCTGTCCAGAGAAGCCTGGGAAGATGCTACAATTAGGGTACTAATTATACCAGGCTGTCTTTGCTTGCCTTTTAACAGCTTTACAACATATGGATTTGTTTCTTCATGAATGACTCTGAAGGATGTTTTCTATGAAAAAGAGATGGTGCTGAAGAGGAGGAATTAGAGAATTAAGTTTCTATGCATATGCATCACCTCAATATTCCTCAAGCATTCTTCAATACTCATCTCCCATCAGACACTAGAAGACTAATGTGGTTTTTAGACAGAAGTAGTTTTTTTAACTTGAAACCAATTACTGATTAAACAGTAGATAGAAAAATGGTCCAGTAAATTGATCATTTTTAATCAGATGCAGGCTAGAGAAGTATGGATTATTCAAGCTTAGTTGATGATTCTGTTGAAAATAAAATGCAAAGCTGGTTACATAGCCAGAGTAGAAGAGGTTCCTTGCTGAAAAAAAGGAAAGGTTTTTCCTTGCAGTATTGTTCAATAAATACTCAATCAATTTCTCCCCATAAAAGTGAATCCAGAGTACTGGAAATAGGAAATAAAATCTTATTTTAAGTTGCTGACATAGATCTGATGAGTTTGGTACTGATTCAGCCACTGCTACCAATCTAATTTTGTACACATAATGCTACCACAAAAAAGAAATAATACCTTTGTCATTAGTTTTTAAAAATGTCAAAGAATTAATACTTTGCATTGTTATAATACCTCCTTTTCAAAAAGAACTTAGTGTTGGCAAAAACAAATATAATAAAGCTCATATTTTCTTTCAGGATTAGGTATCATGCGAGGAGAAATACTAAAGAATATATGGGCTTGTTGAAGGTTATTTAAGGTATCTGTAGCACAGTAAGGAACAGCACTCACACATTCTGATTTCCCCACCCTGTGCTTTTCCTACCAGGTCATCCTGACTGAAATTTTGTTATCTCTGCTTCTGTGCAATCTGGAAAACATTCAGCACAGAAATTCTCTGCTTCACAGAGAAATAGACACGGGGATGTTCCAGTAAAAAGTCAACACAGTGTAGCCATCTGCCTCCATCCTCCCAGCGCTACAAAAGCAGCAAGGTCTACAATCCTTCTGCCACCTTCCCCGTTCAGAAGTTCAGACTGCCCCTGCTCTTGTTGCAGTGAAATTACTGACCATGTGTTCCCTAACATGCTATACATTACATGAATGAACATTTAAATGAAACAGATGCAGCCAGTCATTTATTTAAGTGACTAAAGTATCAAAAGTGAATATATATATATATATATATATATATATAAAGAGGAGAAAGTATA
>WBMY01016403.1:1130754-1174089 GCA_013397315.1 Donacobius atricapilla
GAGAAAGTCAACAGTAAATGAAGTGAGTATGAAGAGGATTTAGGACTTGAAGTTTCTTTTCATCTGGGATTCCTACACAAGCAACATTGACTTTAATGCTCTTAGATGCACTTACAAATCTACATGCAAGATGCAACAGAGTTAAAGGTGAAAATTATTTTTCAACCTTGGCCTCATGCTAATATCTTGCTGTCAACACAGCGTTGCATGATTTCTTCATCTCTCCTGAAATGGAACACTAAACTTGAAACGCCCAGTACCACTTTCAAGACTATTATTCTTCTGAAGCATTTTACAAGAGGAAATGTGAACAATCTGCCACCCAGAAAAACCAGGTACCACAGCAAAAACAGAACTTCATGATCAGGTGCAGATGAAAATCTTGAAGCAGATGCCTAAAGGACTACACACAAGAAAATTCATTTTATATACAATGTTTACTGATTTTTATGCTGCATTTATGCATCTGGTGAAATGCATAATGTGATAGCAAATGATCTTTACTATTATTAAAATTCTTCTTTAAAGGAAACTGAAAGATTTTAACCACCTTTTGAGTCTCAAATAGAACATCTCAAAACTTTCTGCTAGAATGAAGTACTAATCTGTAGAGCTCCCTAGACTTTTTGGTTTAAAATTAAGGTACAGCAATTACCATTACATTTTCCTTTCATGAGTTAGAATAACAATTATGAATCACCAGGTAGAATATGGTTTATTCAGCAGCTATTATCAATGAGGATATCATTTTCATAACCACACGGGAAACATAACACTACTTTCAAGATCAAATTACCAATTTATAACTATAAAGTTAATTAAAATATGAAAACATTAAAAATTTAAAAATACAAAAAATTATTTAATAGTTCTAGAACTTTGGATGATGGTTTGCCTTATTGTTGTGATGTGGAAAGATTCTGTCAGACTGTCCTTTCTGATTGGTCATTTTTTCCTCTGATGATTTTTGTATAAATTGTAAGTACGAAATTCCCAGGTGGGGTCTATGCGCATGAACTCAGAGGTGTTTTCTCACCAGCATGGACATCAGGTGGCTGCTGCAAGGGGCAGGGTCCACACAGAGGCAGAGCCCCTCCAGCAGAGGGGTGAGTGTGTAAGGGAAGCCACTCAGCCCGAAGAGGGACACTGGGCTGCTGCCCACAGAGCTGTGGAGGTTGAGGGGATCCCAACCTCTGGGGCCATACTGAGATCTCACAACCTGAGCCACCTAAAATACTCACTGGCAACATTGGCAGCCCATGTGCCCCCAGGCACTTCGGGGGATCTGCAGGTGGCATTAGAAAATTCAGGAATAGCTTAAGAAGGGTATGTAGGCATTTGCAGATGCTCATTAACATTTGGAAGTGCCTGATAGTGTGTTGTGCTATTGATACAGCTTCTGAATGTGTAGTTCAAATTATTCATATTGTGTATTTCACATAAATTGTTCTTTAAATACCTGTTATTAATAAATCAACCAACCACTTTGATCTTATTTGGTTTAAATAATTTGAAATTACCTATTCTTCTCTCTATCAAGCATATATACTATCATGCCACTGCAATACTGTGTCCCTTCAAACATCATTTTATCCTGAGGCAGCTTTTTACTAAATGTTTTGTTTCACTAGGATGTTTCTAATACTTTTTTTGACAATGTATGAAAAGAAAAAACAAACAGTGGAAAAGCTGACCTATGAACACAGAACTTTATGACATAGTTTGATGCAAAGTTGAATTAAAACAAAGACTTAATGACAATATTTTGGCATAAGTAATTCTTATCTAGAAAATTCACCAAAGGGAACCACACTTCAAAATTATTTCATGCACTAGTGTGTATTTGGATTGAAATACTTCTTACTTTGCCTTCAATGAATAAAACTGCAGTAACTTCCTTTACCTCCTGTTGGTTTTATGATTTGACTGAGGAACCCAAATTCAGTGTGACAGCTAAGAGGAGCTGGGTTTCCTCCACCCTCACTCATGTTCTCTCCCACTTGCAAGCACTGATCACTCAATCCTCTGTTTGTAAAATAGTTATATTCTGAAGAGGAAATGTGAACTCTTTGATTTTTTCCTAATGAGTTTAACTCCCTGAAGCAGCTCATTGTAGAATACTGAGAGACTCAGAAACGAGCTGAATGAGGCCGGTAGGAACTAATGAGGCTTGCAGGAACTAATCTAGTTCTACCTCCCATTCTTAATTCCCTTTATTTCTTAAAGTTTGGGAAACTTGTTCAGTCCATTCCTACCTCAAATGTAGTAGCTGAAATAATATTTTCCTCATTTCTGCAGCTATGGGCAGACTGCAGAAACTTGCTAAGTCATGATTTTGCTGAGGTTTGGATTAAACTTAATTGCAACTGTACATATTAAGACTTTAGTGAATTGTCACAAAATGGATTAAAATGTGTTAGTACAATTTAAATGTTAAATTCCAAATTACAAAAATTTGATTAAAATTTGGGAATATTTAAAGGAAAACATATGCCTTTTTTTCAGTTAATGTCAATGATAATTTCTAAATTAAACCTTTGCCCCTGGGTTCTCATTTTGCTGCCTTTTCTTTCCATTTCAGATGACAACATTATCCCATCAATGCATCTGACCCACTTTCTTTCCTAGTTCTACATTGGGCCATATTCCAAGTCTCTGTCCCTACCTGTGAGGTGCTCAGGGACTGTGCTGACTGCATCAGAGAAAATCCAGGGCCAACAGTCCATACACACAAGAAGAGCTCGCTTCATTTCACAAGTGCATGTGACAGTTTTTGGCTTCTTTTCCTCTCTGCCAAGGTCAGGATAGAGACACGGAAAATGAGGAGTCGAGTTCGAACTTGGTTGTTTATTGTATTTTATTTATGTACAAACCCAGGAGCCGAGAGCTACAACTAGCAAGCTAGGAAAATGAGGTAAAATGGAGTGCTTCTAACTCTTTTCAAGGTTATTTCAGTGATAATTACCTAATAACAAGGTGACACCAATATTGTTTATGCTTTTGACCCAATAATGACCACCCAAGGCCTTCAATGCAGACTTTTTCACCTAATTACAGAAAACCACCTAAACCTATGAAGAAGAAGGGAGAAGAAGGTGAAGAAGAAGGACATAGACAACACCTAAAGCCCTTCATCTTGTCTCACATGTATTACTATATACTAAAATCTTAAATCTAAGTTTTTCACCTAGTGAGATCACACAATAATATTTAAACTACACACCCACAACCCCCATGCCATTACTCAATCTCCGGAGCCTGTCCCAAGGGCTCAAGTCAAATGGGGTGCTTGCTTGAGGATCAGCACCTTTTAACACAGAAAGCCTGAAATTTTCAGCCTCCAGGGTTCCAACACGTGCAGAAATCACAGGGTTTTTAGCAATCATCATAGGACAGCGCAAGCACTGCCCGAAGAATAGGAAACCTACTTATCACAGAACTACCATTTTCTGCTCAGACTGTCAGGCACAGATCTGCAGCCTTCTTTCCCTCAGGAAAATGTACTGGAGGATGTACATTTAAAGAAACTGGCCACATTTCCCTGTGCATGCCCTATGAGAACAGAAACAAATCACAGGCATGATTTCTACCTCCCCCAGAAAGGATTAGAGAGAAGCATTTGTGCTGTTTCCCAGATTAACGTGAAGGAATACCAGCTCTGACTGGAGTGCTAACACTGTGCCTGAAGAACAGGTTACCAACCCTGTGACTCTTAGCTCTGGCCAAGGAACCATGCAGGGAATGATTCACCATCCTTTCAGGAAGTCACTGCGCTGCAAAAAATTAAATCTCAAGAGAATTAACTCAGCGTGTAAGTCTCACACTATCTGGACATACAGGGTTCAGTTTCACCCTTATTAATAGTTTTCACTCATTTGATTAAAGGGGTATCTGGTGTTAGCTGCCCTTAAGCCACAATTAAAAAGTATTTTTCATTTAGTCAGTTATTTGATAACATTGAGAATTTTACTCTGTTAAGGGTCCTATTCATAAAAATCTAATACATAACAAAGCCTGACTTAATTTGCCTTTATGGAAAGATACACCTTAAAATTTGACCTTTAATCAGAGGATATAGAAACATCTTACAAGATCTGATGTGAATTATTATGAACTACCAGAATTTGGAAGAGCTCATATGTGGGGATCTGTAATGATTTTTTCAGCATCATGTTTCAAGTCAGTGGAAAAGCAGAGACCAAATGAATGTCTGCTGACGCTCAGGATCTTTACATCAGGTGTTGTATTAAACCTCTTCTCTGTTCTCTGTGTAGTTTGCAACTTGGAACAGAAAAAGGAATAAGGGAGTCACCTTACTGCGGTCTGATAGGTTACCATGGCTCATCCGAACCACACTCTGTGTATTTATCCTCATTCTGCCCTCAATACGAGGAAATCTGATCCAGTTTAAGATTCTTTCAAAGCTGACTAAACTAAATCAAATTTACTGAATGATTGCCATGGGCTAAGAGCAAACTCATAAATAGTACTGAAAACTGACAGTATGTGGTAGCTTTTTGTGGTAGTTTGGGACTACTTTATTGGTAACTTAGCTACCTGATAAACCCCATTTTTGATGAGGTATATCTCACTCAGCTGAAGACCTAAAAAACCTCAACTACTGACATTATTTACATTGACTGATTACTGACTTATCTGTAAGTGGGCACTATTTTAATCACTGATCTGATATCTTTCCAAAATATAATATGCATTTATAATGTACATATTATAAGTATATAGTGTACCTAAAAATATAATGTGTCCTGTATCCATCATCACATCATGGAAATGGGCAGCCCCAGATTTTTCATGCCTCTTGATCTTGCAGCCTTGCAGAGGGTAAAAATCAAGGAGGATATATAAAAAAAAAAATATGAATTTTCAAAATATTTATATAGCAGACAAGGCATGAAAGCAGATTTCCCCTCCTACCTCTCTAATTCATTCAATTTTGCCTTCTGGAACCTGTTTTATTTTCTGTACTAAAGAATATCAAGAGCTATTTTCTAACTGGTCCATTTCAATCTGTAATATAAAACACCTATTACCCCCAGTGTCAGACTGTAGAGGACTCTCCAGGGAAAATCCTGTTTCTTGAGCTACAGACTGGACAAGGAACTAGAGCACACATTACAGTGGCTAAAGCAGACAGATTGAACAGGATAAAGGTCTCTCTGTCCTCATATTTATGACAGGATGGGTTGGACAGTTTCAGCTGCATGATACTATCTATGAGCAAACACAAACACAAACAGATGCCAAAAGAAAACACATTTCTGTTTGTGCAATAACAGCAGATGGAGGATTGTCATGGAGCCTGCAAGGTGGGGCATTCATTTAATATAGATTCATACTTGCTGATCATGCTCATACTTACTTCATATCACCTCATCTGGTGTTTCTCTTACCCTAGTTTTTTGCTTGGAATCATACGAGTGAATATTTTAATGTGCTAATCTAGAGACAAGCACAGACAGAATAGTTTCCCATCACTTTAATTATTGGATAGCACACTGTCTGGAGTTCTCAACAGCCACAGTTTCTATTTATTGGAAAACCTTTAGCTCTCTGTGAGGAGGATCATTATCTGATACTCTGCAAGTGAAGTGTTTGATGAGAACATGATTAATCAGAAAGTATTCTGAGCAGCTAAGCTCTTGGTGACAGGCCCATAATCAAAGAGGCAGTAAGAATGTGCACTAAAGCAATTTTGTGATTAACATATACATGATTCTGGCCACTGCTGTATGCAAAGCAAAGCATTGAGAACAAGTGGACAGAAAATGAACAAAATGTCTTATTTCCATAATTTTTCAAATGAAACCTGAACTGAGCAGGAATAAAGCTGCAATAACCTTCTGCCTTTAGCCTATGAGAACAGTAAATGCAAAATCTAGTAAGTAACACATTTCCTTTTCTTAATTCCAAACCTACCGGCACTCCTTATTTATTTTCTCATAGCCTAGAATATGTCATGCAGTAAGATTTCAAAAGAAGCTTTATATTTAGCTGAAAGAAAAGCTTGGCCAGGCATGGCAAACAGGCATTGATTAGTATCAGCCTGCCAAAAAGATTCTGCAAAGACCTTGCCAAATGACAGCACCCCACCCCCATCTTCTGTGCTAGCCTGAGAGTGTTTCTGTTACGTGTTTTCTTTGTCCATTTTCATCAATTAATTAAGGTGGCAGTTTGTCTTGCAGACTTGTGGGCAGTCTAACCAAGAACCGTGACAGAGCGGTGATTCTATTCACCTGTTGGGGACAACTGAAAGGTCTCCAGAAAGAACATATTATTGAAAGAAAGAAGGAAAATAAGCTCACATTCAAAATCTTATTTAATATATAAAGAAAGCAGGCAAAGGACCAAGACCCAACAGTTTTAAATTCTTTTGTTTCACTGAACTCCTGTGTTCCTTATTGTATTTGAAACACTGGCTACAATATTGCAGCAAAATTAAAAATATGTGATCACTAAGCTTATCAAAATACCTGAAGGTACGAAAGAGTGATTGCAAGGTTCAGCTGGGGTATTAATTTTTGCACTGTGACAGTTAATAACATACTTTAATCCTCCTCCACTGGCAGATAAGCTACCTTATGACCTAAGAATGTGCACATAAACAACAAGCTGTGAAGTAGTGTCCTGCAAGTTTGTACCTTAACCTCACAGTAACTTTGCCCTGTGCCATATTCTAAGAAGTGGAACTGTGGATATATGTGTTAGAGGTGCTTCCACTCTTGAATAAGAAGGTCTAAGCCTACAGGGATAAGTATCTCTAAAATTATTTGAGACAGATCCTCCATTGCTGCAGTCCTGGTACTACCCTTCACAATGGGAAGGAGTAGGTATAAAATACAACAGCACTTTTCAGCCAGTTTGTCTTCATTTTGCACAGATGTAAATGACTGCAAAGGTGCAGAGTTATGGAGAATCTGGCACTTAATAAATATTAATTAGCAAAGAATTACACTGCCCCATTGTGGTAATAAGCATTATCATTCCCACTTAATAAATGGTGCTGCAGTCAGACAACAAGGTTAATTTACTAGTTCACAATAGCACTAGACAATGACAGAGCCAGAAATAGAATACAGGTGCCTCACAGCTACTTGTTAGTCCTGTGAGCCCCACAGCTGTACTTTTTTTGTGTTTGCCTTTCTTACTGTGTCCATTTCACAAAACAGCTAAAATTATGTCATATTGCTGTCTCTTTCACCTGGGGAAAATATGTGAAGATTCCCTGCAGCTAAAAGCTGTCAATGTCACAACACAACACAATCAGCCAGGGATGGTTTCCCCTGGGACAAGAGGCATGACAACCAACAAGTTAAATGAGCAGCTCAAAGGGATTTTTTGTTGACAAAAGGTTAGTTTAAAAATAAGTAATGTCATGTTAATTGTGGTATTTCCGTTGACTGTCCAACATTAAAAGACTTAAGAACACACCCTGCAGAGTCTAGTGATTGAGATATATTATAAATTGTAGACAAAATTCAAATGATGGAAACTTGGATATTTTGATGAATCTTGACTTTTTGTGACTTGTAATGCCAAGCAAGATTTTCTGTGCTCTAGCCAGAAATACTGAGGGTAAGGGAAACAAATAAAAATAAAAGCAACTTCTCAGGAAAAAAGGTGTCCAATATTCTCAGTATTTGACAATATCTGTCACATCAAGACAAAGATAAAAGGGACATCGAAAATGAAAGGTTTAGGAGCAGGAAAAAACTACACAACTATTCTTTAATCTCCTCCAAGGACCAAATAACATTCCCCTTTTAGAGATGCCTTATGTCAACTGAAATAATTCATTTTAGCAGACTGAAAATTACCTGACTAGAATTCTATTATCAGAAGTCTCTGTTAATTTGAAAAGCATAACTACAGGACATTGGGGGTTTTAGATTTTGTTTGACAATTTCATAGTCACATTTCTGTATCACAAGATAGCTGATGCAAAAACTTAAAAGCTCAGATAAAGGTTACCACAATCCACCAACAAATACAGGAGTTAGTCCAATACTTCTGGAATAAGCAGGAGGATGCTATCCTGAACGCAAGTTATCACTGAAGAGAACTGTTTTCTGATAACTTCAAAATGGTCAAAATTCAGTGATTTGGGGACACTTCAAAGTATCCAGCTGTCCATACCTAGCATGAATTGCAAGGGAAGCCAAGAACAAAATGAGTAGCTGAAGCTTTCTCTTCTCTACAGGTGGTAATGCAAATATCAACTTGGTGGTCTACAAGTACTTCGTCTATTCCTGCAGCAAACAGAAAAGGTAATTAAATTTAACACTATGCTATAGTGAAACAGTCGGGTGAAGGAAGAAAATCAAATATGAAACAACAGTATTTTATATCCTACCAGCAGTTATCTAAAAGAAAACTCTGCCAGTATTTTGGACAAAATAATAGTGACAGATCTGAACATTCATTTGCATTACCAAATCAATACAATCTAAAATTAAATATATTAAGACCAAACTGTTTCTCTTGACATATGATTGCTTCAGCACCATTTAGATTTGAGTGATAAACTCTCCTCAGTATGAAGAAAATTGGAAGCAAGTTGAGGTGAAGCAGAATTGACATGTCTTGAAAGCTGGCTGGGGGCAGGGCCCAGAGGGTGGGGATCAGTGGCACCAAGTAAAGTTTGAGGCCAGTAACCAGTGGTGTACCCCAGTGGTCAATGCTGGGGCAAAACAACTTGACATCTTCAAGCATCTTGACAGCATAGGGGCAATGGGCACAGACTGAGAAACAGGAGATTCTACCTGAACATATGAAAACAGTTTTTTCCTGTGAGGGTGACTGTGCACTGGCACAGGTTACTCAGAGACTGCGGAGTCACCATCCTCAGACACATTCAAAAGCCTCCGGAATCATTCCTGAACAACTGCCTCTAGGTGAATCTGCTTGAGTAAGGGGTTGGATCAGATGATTTCAGAAGTCCCTTCTGACATCAACATTCTGTGATTCTATGAAATATAAAAACTTAAGTCCAAATATTACTACTACTCCTATCAGAATTAGTACAGAAAATGGCAATGAGTGTAAAGCTATCACTTAACTCCTCGAAGACATCAAGTAAGAATATGCAACAGAGGGTTAATTTTTCCATAATCTGCATGTTAGGTCCTATACTTGAGAGGGGTATAGTACAATGTAGAGGTGTTTCAAGTATTGGTGTCTGGCAACAGTCTCTAACAGTGCTCCACTTCCTGGGGATAGCTGGGACTTGGCAGACAAACAAGAACCCAACTTTTAAACAAGGAGAAACCCCCACTGCTCTACCTTCAGTTTGTAACAGCCCTGCTTTCCCATCAGCCACGAAACTGGGGCATACTGAGCTTTAGTATTCTGTGCTGCATTCATCTTACACTGAATTTCTGTTGTCACAAAAGGCATACTGCAGCTTTGTCTGATACCACTGAAAAACCCTTCTCTTGGCCCCAGCCTGCAATGAACAGGTACTAAATTTATGAAAGTGACATCTGGAAAACAATAAAAATAGTCAGATTTGGGGGACCCTTGGCATGTTGTTTAAACTCCTCAGTTTTATCTGTCTAAACAAATAAGCAAACTGACTACATTGAAGAATAGCTGTATTTATATGGGATTCCCAGACAAGTCATTAGAGGAAATATTTGGTTGTTTCATGGCAGTTGCCAAAAGCTAAACATCAGCTGAAGTATCAAAATTTCTTTGTTGATCACTCAGGCAGTTTTAGAACATGATGAAAAAAAGCAAATAATCCCCAACATTGCTTTTACTTGTAAAATTCCTGTAATGAGTCAGTAAACATTCATCTGAAAAGGAGTAGGGGACACATTAAAACCTCAGCTAGACAGTTTTTTAAACAAGCAGAAACTGCAATAGGAAAGATTAAGTTAACACTGGGCGTGAAACTCACAGCACTCAAACAAAAACACACTTCCACAGTTTTTGTCCCAGGCATTCAGTGTTCTTTTCATTCAAGTGACTGAATACTGGATCTGCTATGCACCTTATTCAGCTCTCACCTCAAACAACCTTTGTGATATATCTCCTGTGTCTCCATTTGCTTCTTGTATCTGACAGTATAAAAATACAGCAATGTTATTCTGTGAAAGATTTTTGATGCAAAATTTATCTTAAAGCAGTGCTCAAACTTAAATTAAACATTGTATTACAATATAGAAGAAAGATGCTATGCTGCCGATTTAGTCTGAAAAGTGTTAAGAAAAACTGTATGAGGAACCTGCATGTTTCCCGTGCCTCATTAGCTATTCTAAAAGTGCTCAGTTTACCAATAAAAGTGCCTATTATTGCCTAACAAGACTGCTCTACTAAATGCCCAAAAATTAGCTTGATCAAGGCACTGTGTTGGTTCTTTATTCATATTTCCAACATTTCATTTTGCAAACTCCCTGTTAATGTCTGTTTTGAGAGCTTGTGGTCCCGGATTCAACCAAAGGTTAATGATACTTTAATGGCGACTGCATGTTTCTCCAAGCTGATGACCATCACTGACATTTTGACTCAGATCCTCTACTGCTGTGTATCTTTGTAATTAGTGCTCCTGCACAAATAAGATGCAACCTTTGAAAATAAAAATGGCTGTGTTTTAAACTCTGCAAGAAGAGTGCAAATGACCAGGTAGAGAAAAATATTTTTATATCAGAAAGCAGCATTATGTCTTGTGTTGTAGGAGATACCACAGAAGATGTGTGCCAGGACTAAAATTTTGAGAGCAACACTTTCGTGTGTAAAACCACATCAGCACATTCACAGAGTCATAATACAGAAGAAAAGTCTGGGCTGCCACATTTTCAAATTCTATAAACTCCCACTATTGGTTTCAGGATGGCAGTCTGACAGCTCTTCCTGTGTAACTAATGCACAAAAAGCCTCTAGGATAATTATTCATTTGATGCACCTCTTTCTCTTCCTTTACTAAAGATATTAAAACCCAAACATTGGCTGCCAACCATGAAAAAAAGGAAAAGAAAAAAAAAAGACAGTCCTTGTCTGCACCCAGAAACAGAAAGAAGCAGATGGTGACCTCAGTATTAATGGCACTTAGCAGGCGAAATTCCCATTGGCACAGAGAGGTGGGTCCATGACATTGTAAAGAGCACATGGCATTTCATAAAGGGAATGCTGAGCAACACAGCAGTGTCCTTCCCACTGTGCTCAGGGGAAATGCACCAGCATCAGCATTTCCCCAAAGCATATTTCCCCAAGGGAAATGCATCCAGACAGTGGTTCAGATATAAAACCCTTGAGTTTCCCAGTTCATGATCCCATTTCTCATTTGTTGCTTCAGTGTGTGAATGCAGGAATGGGTGCTTTTCTTCTCACAAATAACCCAAACTTAGAGCCTCAACAAATGCTAAGCAGTGCTCTATGGCTCTGGCTGAATGATGTACTTTACACCGGCATGTGTGTGACCTAAAAGCAAACTGAGAATTGTGAATACAACAGTACAATCTAACACTATGATCATGTAGAAAAACATGGCAGACAATGGGAAAAAATCCTACACAAACAATGTATGTAACAATGCACTTTTGGAAATATTGAGGAATACATTCAGTGCTAGTAGCAACATTGCTTCCCTTGAAAAGTGAACTTGGCAATTCTACTTGCTGTTAATAAAAGAAGACACTTCTCAACTGAATATACATTTTTAATATTGAATTTGTAGTGACAGGGTCTCCTTACCTATCTACTCACATGTCAAGGAAAGGAACAATAATGCTGTCCTCCTGATTCTTCCCTCTTAAGTGCTCTAATATTATGAGCCTCTTCTTCTACCTCTTCTATATGTTATGGTATCACTAACACAATGTAAAATTGGTATTTCTGAATTTAACTGATGGCACTGGTGTTACACTCATATTGTGACTAAACTTGGTAAGAGACCATAGGGAAAAGAAAGGGAATTTTATTTCAGGCAAAATTAATTTCACTCAGGCACTGTCCTTCTCTCATGGTTTTAACTCATTCATCCTTTTACACTCTTTCTTTCATATCCATATATTCACAAGCACTAAGTAGCCTGGCCATGATGGACAGTGGTTCTTAAGACCTCATAATATCTTCTAGGGCCTTCTTACACTGGAGATTATGGTCAAATGTTTGGATGTTCCTTCTATACCTTTGGCTTAAGGATTTTCAACATTAAGACTGATAATGACTGTGAAGCACTCTCTTTTTACATTGTCCTCCCTGACTGATGATTTACTTCCTATCTTTTCATCTCTTATCTGGGTGTTTTATAGCTCTAATTCCTTCTTCCTGCCATATTTTCTTTAGATGAGAATAGTCCAGCAAGAATACTTAAAGATGAGGCTGAGACTTTTTTAAAGGTCCCATGAAAGGACCTGTTTGTTGCAGAGAACAAACACACACCAGCTAATTGCACGTTTCTACAGCTCAGGACTAGTGCATGACTCGGAAGAGGTCAGGACTAGAAAGATCCACCCACTGCACTTTCTGATATGGCAGTAATTAGAAATGGCAGTCTTTATGCTGATGCAGTCCCCAAGCACTAGGGCCAGATGCACTGAACACTTGTAGCTCTGAGACCACCTGCCAGGGACAGCGTAGAAGTATCATTTCCTGAACATGGCAAGGGCACCTGCTTGATAAGATCCACTTCCTTCATTACAAGTTCACTGTATCATGTTCCCTAAAGCATTAAATAACATCATGACCTTCAGATCTACTATTAATTTTTCATGTAGATTGTCAAATTTGTGTGTGATTGTGCAAGTGTGTGAATGCTATGAGGAAGTGTGAATAAAAACAGAGCTGAGCTGCAAGAACTGGAATGAACTGGGAATAAATCCATTTTAGCCCTACGTGACAATATAAATACTTCTCCAGCCCCATATATGGTGAGAAGACACTGGGCACCATTTCCTCTCACAAGCCACGCATCCCAGCAGATTTTATGAAGCACAGGAAGAGCCATGCTTGCCTACAATCTGTCACAGTCAACTATTTTACTTTGGTCTCTTCCTACTGGCACCACATTTCAAACAAGCTGAGTCATCAAAAGCTTTACAGACCTAAGCACATAAGAAGAAGATTAGCTAAGAAAAATACAGAGAACAGAAAAGAAAATCATACACATTTCTGTCAAAATCATTGTAACCAGACATAGTGTTGGTGCAGAAGGCAGCATTCAAATAGCAAAATCTGCAAAGCGTAGGTTTCACCTGCAGGAAGTTATTGTCAGTTCTATTATCACACCAAAACCAGCAGAAAGCCACACCAAAGATCAGCTGACTGTGTCCTTTACAGACAGAAACTATAAAAATACTAAATGCCGAGAAATCACTGATTTATAGAAAGGCAGCAATTGTATGATCTGGATTTGCCTAGATCTCATTCTACAGGAAGATAATATAAGAAGACAAAGGCTTTCAAATGGAAGAAGGGATAGATTATATGAAACAAACATAAATAACCCAGCTTTTAAGTTGCAAAAAATTCCAAGTGACCACATCAGACAGAATGAAAACGAAACAGTTTTCCACACAAATCTCTCCTCTTCTCATTGTGACCCTGGAGAGAGATCCTTGCTTGTAGGAATCACTCTGAAGAGCTCCATGGCTTTCGGGATTGCACCAAACTTTGCCAGTCTCCTCCGATCCCAAGGAAATTCGTTTGGTTGTCTCTGGGTCCTGCTTGTGCTCCTCAGAGTGGTCTCTGCCACAATGAGTTTCAGCCTCCCAGGTTGCACTGACTGTCCTGCTGCCAGACCAGGAACCTTCTCCCCAAAACAACACCCATCCCCTGATGTCCTTTCCAATGGCTCTCCCTTTCCAGCTACTTCATGTAGGGACACAGCACGCAACTGAGAACATGCACACCAAACACATACCATCTGTCACATTTGGGAATTTAATTTGTGTAGGCACTGACCTGAGACAAGCTCTGTAGGCAAGAACTGAACTACGTGCAATCTCTCTGGCTGAGCTGAGAGGAACAGACATAAATTTCCTTCCTTTAAGCCACTTCCTTCAAATCTTGCAGTAAACACAACACATTTTCTGCAGATCTTCTATTCTACAATGGGGTGATGGGGTGAATTATTTTTGGCCCAAGCAAGTCCCCTAGGCTTTGATGGAAGCAGTTGGGGCCAGATCTCCCCATCCCCTCTACATAGGTGAAGTTATGCCACAATTACACTAAAAATATCAGTGCATTCCAGAATGATCACACAATGGAGACCACAGTGGTTGTTCCTGTAACAGGCACACATCTACTGCTGCACTGAGAGGGTTCTTATGGCATGGCTTGACAACCAGTCTTCTCACTGAGCCAAATCTGCGCCCATCACCTGAACTGCAGCTTGTAGGATGGCTGTCTCATCACCCATCATTTGTGTGATGGGGGTGGGAGGAGTAGAAAGAGCAAGGTTGGCTCTTGTCTTCTGAGGGGCCCCTGAGGAGACTGGTGAGAGGAAGGCAGATTGTTCTGTATGAGAAATCTGGTCTGCATCAGGGAAGCTTCTAACACTGCCCTGCACTGAGTTCAGTTTGAATTCCCCATATCTTATTCCGTTCCAACTGCTCCTCATCAAGTAATTAATTCAGTAGAGGTAGCAAAATTAGGAAAAAAATCCCAGCTGCACTAAATTACAGAAAATCCTGAAAAGAAAGTAAAAAAAAAAAAAATCCTCCAGATTCAGGAGTCACACTCATAGCCCTGGGCAAAAATCCTGTTAGGAATTTCCTGTGCCTAAGGAGTGAATGATGCTAACTTTTCTGGAGAGTTTGGATAAGAAATCCAGTTCTTTTTTGGAAAACTGTAGCTCGGATACTCCTAAATAGTTCTTAAATCAGAAGACCAAATTTTGGCACCCTCTGTTCTAGCCTGTCGGCCTACTTGAGTTTAACTGCTTTCAAATTCTAGTTGGCCAAATATTCTAACTCAGTTCCATTCTATTCTCTGTATCTAAAGTTGTATGAGTTTAAATCTGTTTGTAGACAGAATTTCCCCCTTTTAAAGGGGGACCGTACTAAGATTTCATAGTGTAGAACTGAATTACAAACGGATGGCGACTTCTATTATCTGTCTTATTTCTGCATGGAACCTGTCTTTTGCAAACAATCTGGGCATCATCATGTGAAACAAATCTTTTTCAACAAATATGGGCATCAGGGTCTGCTCCTAGTCTCCAAAAAAAACCCAAAAACGTTTGCAGCAGCAAAACAGCATAGCTTTATTAACTATTTAAGAGCTCAGAAAATTAGTAAGAGATACATTAGTTTTGAACGTGGTATGCTATGTGTCAATTTTGTAAGTAATTGGGATTTCCTACAATAATCTTTCTGACTGACTAAGCATCTGTGAATATGAAACCACAATTCTCTACAGAAAATCAAGTGCCTCCTCTTTGAGAAACACATAATTACCATGTCAGCTGAAAAATGTGGCAGCTATATTGACATTACAGCCGAAAGTGGTAAAAATGCCCCTGCAGCCGAGACTGCTTTTCTCTTGTTACCCTTTATATTGATCAGGAACCCAAGGAAAGTCTAAGACACTGTACTTCTGGCAATGAAAAATTACAGACTCACTTAGCAATTTCTTAAAACTCCAGTGAATTGTCAGTACAGAAATCAGGCAGGTGGCTTGGCTTTCCAGTTCTCATTAATCTGCCCTCTGGCACGTGTCAGTGCTCTGGGAGAATTTTGTTTTAATATGCTTTATATGTTTTATTAAAGCCATTCAAGAAATATTGAATACATAAGTAATTTTTCACTGAAGGACATTCATGTGGCAGTCCCAAGACTTGGGCTAATTATTTTTTTTGCTGGAATATTTTTAAAATAATATCTGGCTTCAATAATGAAAGAGTAATATTTTGTCATCACTCAAACTCATGACATTGGATCTGCTGCATCTTTAGAGGACACATACAACATAAACAACACATACTATCTCACTCATTTAAATGAACTAGCCCTTTTAAGTTATTATGCCTTTGTTCATTCATCTGCAATTTCCAAACTATTAATGAACAAGAAACAGAGTTGAATTAGACACAAAAAGATAACTTCTTCGATCAGAACTCTAAAGAATATAGTCAAGGTAATATTTTTTTTATTTCCATGCTGCTTCTTTATTAAACAGTTATATCACTACCTCAAACCAGTAAAATATCAGAGATGGATGAGATAGGGAGAGGACTATGTCCTCAGTACATCCATGTGGGTGTGCTTGCTATTTTTACCCCAGAGTTGGACTTTCACAAGTCTAACATAAGAATCTTTTTTTGTTTTTTTTTTTTTTCCCTGTATCATTAATTGGGACTTGTTAGAAGAATTCTAATGATATTGTTTATAAATGTTCCACTCAAAGGAAGACTGGATCTTATAACTTCAAAGATTAATAAAGCCTCAGTATAAAATGTCACTGCTCATTTTCAAAATGAATTATATTTGAAGTGGAGAAAGAAGAAATGTGAAGTCACAGAAAGTGTGCCAATTCAAGTGACTGCAGCACACACAAATGAAATGCCAGTTAAAAAGCCCTGAAAAATTTCAATGTTTCAGAAAGGTCATCTATTTTTTTTCTGATAGTGCATGGGCAGTTTGCCTGACTTATGCAGTAGAGAAAAAGCAGGTTATATTTTACAGTATGAGAACTGTATGATAAAAGGAATAACCATTTAGCACATCTGCCAAGAAGAAAAGCCAGAAGGAAACATTTCCATGATCTATTTCATATACTTCTCTGCAATTACATTTTTTTTAACAGGTGTGCTGTAGGACAGAAATATTCTGTCAATTCACCGTAGATTAAAATCAATAAATCAAGCACACCAGAAATTCTCTTCTGCTTGCTTTGTAGATTGTAAGGAAGTATATAGATGCATCTGAGTCTTTGCCGCCTCTCTCTCAAATATGTTTTGTTATTCTTCATAAACAAAACTGTGAACATGTTTGGTACTTACTCAACAGAAGCATGTCAGGGTAGACCAAGACTGTCAGCAAGTTAATTGTGCAGAACTGTGTAATTTTAACTTCACAATAGCTAAATGAAACTATATACCCTACCCATCCTGATGGCCCTTCAGGCCCTTGGGCAGAGATTTTGTAGAAACCACCACAATGGAACACCCTTCTGCCTTTCCTCTCCATATCCTTTATGATGAAAACCTTAAAGAATTAGTTTCTAGACAAATTTCTAGATCTTTCTACCTTTTTCCAGTGTGGTGAGGGGAAGTATGAAATCAATAAATTATTATTATTATTATTATTATTATTATTATTATTATTATTATTAAATATATAATCTGAAAACTGAACCTAGTAAACAAAAATTCCATTCCTCTACACAGTAAAAAGAAATTCCATTAGATATTCCCTTCCCATTTCCTATTTTCCCATTACTGGTGTTAATCTCTCAATCCTATCCAGTCTTGTAAAGCAGACACTCACTACTGGTTGATAGATCTAAGCAAGCAGCCCTTAAAAAAAACAAAACTGGAAAGCTTCCAAAACCTGGAAGGATTTATTTGTCAAAGAGACATTTGAACTAAGTAACATTCAGTCAACCAATCAGGAGAAAATTGGTTTGGAAGTAAGAAGAATTTTTAAAATCCTGCAGAAACAACAGTTATTCAGACAGCGCTCACTCTTGTAGCTTCACATAGGACACACAATTTCACACAGATGGACCTCCTCAAATTTGTCATGCATTGTCTTGCTTTCCAGTGTTCAAACTCATTAGCATCTACAGGTTTCTCACCACCCACATCTCCAGTTATGTCCAGCATGTCTGTCTCTGTTCCATCATGTTAGCTTTTCTCCTTAATATGGGGAATATTTACCTTATCTGAACTCTCTTGAGAACCACAGCCAAGGGCTCTTTTATGTACAGCCTGACAAGGTGCCCTGAATGCTCCACAGAGAAAGAGTTCTGAAAAATTTACACATTTCAAGGCTCTTAGATTCCTCAAAAAAATTTCACGTACAAATCCTGTAATTAGTTGATTTGACATAAAATATAACTTTAGGGGTATATGTACCTTATAAATATTAATGTTCTCTGTTCTCACATAGGGAGCACTAAAAGCCCCAGAGAATATCTCCTTTCAGTATGACTCTGGTAAGAGTAGCCAGAAGATGTACTTGATCTCTGTCTGGTCAACTGGTGTCCCATTGGATGTATTTATTATGCACCCCTGTAAACTACGCAGATCTCAAAATTACAGCTTGGTGAGGGGTTGATACAGGCATTGTTTGCAGACAAGGTGCTCTGCTGCTTGTGTACAAATAAGGTGAAGGTTGAGGCACACGGGTGTGTGAAGGGGGGGCTGCCTTGCCTGCAGAGACCACCAGGTGGTGGAGTTCAGGATCCTGAGGGGAGAGCCTGGAAAGAAGCAAGATCAGAGCCCTGGACTAAAAGGAAGTATGCAAAAGGTGTAAGCAGGCACAGGTAACCTGGCAGGAATAGACACTGGCCCAACCATGCAGAGACAGTCAGAAAAGTCTAAGTCCACTGAATGCTGAACCCAGTGAAGTCCTTCACAAGTGTATAAGTGCCAATAAATATAGCAAATAAGTTTGGGGTCCAGAACTGTTCAGTGTTTTCATTAATGATCTGGATGATGGGGTAGAGTGCACTCAGCAAATTTGCAGATGACACAAACTGAGAGAAGTGGCTGATAGATTGTGCTGCTATTCAGAGGGATCTCAACAGGCCAGGGAAATAGCTGACAGGAATCTGATGGAGCCCAACAGAGCAAAGTGGCCAGTCCTGCACTGGAGGTGGAATAACCCTATGCACCAGTACGGGTTATACAGCTGGAAAACAGATTTGCAGAAAAGGATCTAAGTTTCCTGGTGGACAGATAGTTAACATGAGGCAGCAGTCCCCCCTCGAAGCTAAGAGTGACAATATCTAGATCTGCATTAGATCTGGATTTTCCTGCATTTTCAAATATATCTCTTATTTACTTAACAAGATCAAAGCCCTGTGATCCTGTAATATGTTGTAGAGCAACATATTACTTACATTTTAAAGAAGAGAGGTAATAGAAAAAAAGCAATCAGTCAGAAGAAAGGTAACCTGATATTACCTAATCCTTCGTTTCATATCAAGTTTTTTTTTATTTTATTACATTGTGCAATTCCAAACTTTTCAAGCTACATTGCTCAGAAAACATTTAAATTGTGAACACTGCAAGGGAAAAGCTTTAGTAATAAAAACAGAATACCAGTGACTTTCAAAACAATTAACTTGAAAAGGTCAGAAATATTTTGGCACTACCCCACTATTGTAGTCACTTAACAGAGCCTTTGTCTACAGTCCAGGCCGATGGAATCAACATTGCTACTTTCTGACTTTTATTCAATTTACTCACTAAAAAGGTATAGGCTACTTCAGAAAAAAACAATTTTGTAACAAGAACAGAGAAAATGCATCAGGTATATGTAGATAATGACATTTATAGTACTGCTAGTCTTTTTACACTTCATTAAATTTTCACCTTTATGTTGTCTCAGATGGAAGAGGATCAATTCAGACATGGACAAAACAAAATGGCCTCTGTTTTACAGTTACTACAGATGCTTTATGTCCTCCAAAATCTGAAAACAATGCTGTTGTGGTCTAAATAACATAAATGAAAGTGACATTTGCTCAGAGGACAGCTATTTATTATGTTACAAATGCAAAAATCAGGGGAATTAAAAGACAAAAGGTTAATATTATAATGCCCAATCTCCAAAATGGCACATTAAAAAGCATTCAAGAAAAACTAAAATCAGATTACCAAACCTTTCTTATCATATCACTCTGATACATGAGGAATTCCCATTCTTAAGCTTAGGGTTGAAAAAAGGTCAGTCACACAACTGAGAAAAAATGCTGGGACTGTCCTATATACGGAGACTGAAAGAAATACTGTACTTAATCATCATTTTAGCTCTCATCCAGGCATAAGGTACCTAATCTTATGTATTATCTGGTACCTAATCTTAATGTATTATCTTTGATTACAAGATTCCTAGCATAGAAGAAGAAGATCTGTGCAGCCCTAGTAAGAGGTATTTATCTGGAAAGGTTTATTTTCATTTCACAACAGAAGCAATCTTGCAAGCATCTTTGACACTTTAAGTGGAATATGCAGCAAAAAAAATCCCTATCAGTATCCCAAACAAAGCAGTTGAAAAGACATCCAGAAAAAGAACTTCAATGAAAACCTGGCCTCACCCAGGATAATAAATTCACCCATTGAATTAATGAAGCCAGGTTTTCACCCATTCATACATCAGAAAATACAATATCTGCATATGACCATGCCCAGGAATATCTTGTTTGTTATATGAGATAACAGGAAATCTTGTGTGCAGAATATGGGATTTTCATGTATAAATTACAAGTTCTGCAGGATCAAACTGGACTCTTTCCTCTGACATTTATGGGTGTCTCTAATATCCTCAAGTGGAAGATACCAAGAAACACAGAGCAGAATTCTGCTAACACGGTGTATATATATATTTGTCGATTATGTATGTATTGTGCACAATATTGCTACAATATATGTTAATAAAACAAAATTGATTATATTTTAAAGCAGTGAGGATGACCAACAAGTAGAATATTAAATGGATTCTATTAAACAAATATTTCTTCAATTCCTATTTAAAATCTATTTCTTCCAGAGAAAGTAAATCTGGGCATTGTGACCATATAACTAGTACACTGCTGTTACAATTACACTGACTTGTTGCATTTGGACTGTGAAAAAATAAACTGTCTTAAACTGAGTTTAATTTGAAATATACACATCACTGCTGTATTAGCAGCAGTTTATAAAACTGACATCAGGGATGCTACCTAACAGTTGTTTCTTTTTAAACAATCTCACACATTCAATTATTATATTCTCTAAGGCCAGAGCTCATGCCAAGCATTTTTACATAGAAATATAATCCATACATTTGATTTAATTTAGAAAGTACATATAATCTGTTTAAAATTAGCAGGATTGGTTTTCAGGGGTTATTTTCTTAGTTTTTTGGTTGGTTGGTTTTGTTAAGTTTGGGTTTGGGTTTTGACATGAACAATGCAAATAGATTACTTTTATGAAAAGAACAGACTTAGAAAATCTAATTATGTGACAGTGCTGCCTAGAATCAAGCACAAGCAGAACCCATGGAACCTTTATAGTATATAAATACATTTTGAACTACAAAGCTACTATATGTGTTTATTCCTCTTGAACTTCAAACAGATCTGTGCAGCCCTAGTAATGCATACACTTGTGTTCTGACTAAAATATACAGATCATTTTCCCAGAGACTCTGAAAAAGGACCTAGAGAACGACATATCCTACTTTCTTCATCTGAAAGCTATACACAGAGCTTCACTCCATGACACACTAATATCCAAGTAACAGGATTATTACAGAATTTGGAACTCAGTTGTAACAAATGACTTGATGATTCTCAGAGGCAGGCAGGTTAATCATCAACAGCTCTGTATTAACATCAGTGCATTAACAAACAAGAACAAATAAAACTCTGAAACAATCAGCCCTTGCTATCACTGAGGATAAAAAAAAATCTGATATAAATTATATGCCTGAAATCCCACTTAAGGATCTCTGCAAATTCTTAGGTCATTAGTGTATCCTGCATTCTTTGCATCTGCAGCCCCCTTGTTGTCCAGTTCTTTTCCTGTACAGCTCAGAGTTGGTTCAGTGATGCCTGACCAAGCTGTAGGAGAGCAGAACAAACCCAGCCGACCTAAGTGCAGCTGTGTTCAGCACGTACAAAGCCTAATTGCACATCTCCTCGACTAACCAGACAACTTTCTAGCTTTAAATTACTAACTGCATCAAGATGAGGGTTTATTCCATTTACCTACTCGCAAATGTAATCATGTCATACCTTCTATACATTTCAGAATAAACACAGAAAACACACAGTCCCCAGAAATGGAGAAAAATCTGCATCATTGACATTTCTGCAGCTTGTGATTTTGCTTCTCATCAAAGTGCATTCCAAATGATTACCCAATCAGTGTCAGCACAGTATGCATTTTTTCATACCTTGCTGTTATTTACATCATGCATTATGCATTATTAACAAAACTTAAAATATCCCCATATTTTTCCTCTCAAACATTGCCTATTTTTAGGACCATATTTTCTCCAAAGTTCACAATAGAGACTGAAGGCTGAATAAGACAATTGTGGTAATATAGTTTTAGGTCATTGTCATAAATTCTCTATCATTCATATTCTGAGCTGCATAACAGAACGAATTTATGCAGCAATTATTCAGCCTTCACAGCATCTGTGTCAAAATTAGAGGTAAATGTAAATTTGCCTTAATTAGTGCAGAGTATTACACCAAGCCTCTCCATATGTATGTTTTCTCTGCTTAGACTCCATCGGGTGTTTCACCAGTATCTTTCATTACTCGGATGCCAAATATCATCCAGGAAGTAAATATGGGAATCCTAACTGGTTTTGCCCACAGCTTTGCTTGCACTTTCTATTTCATAGATGCTAATATCAACAACAGAATTGAAGATTAGAGTGTCAGACATCACCAGTGACAACACCTAACTTCTGAGAATTCTTTAGTGGGTCTCAGTCTTCTTTATTGTAGCTGTGGGTTAACAAAAAAAAAATTGTCTTTTTTCATGCAAGTATCTCATGGAACACACTTTAAAATAAGAAGCATAAAATTATTACCATATACATAGCTGTGCGTATTTCTTAAAATATTTCCAAATACTGCACTTATTATTTATACTGACTAAATTTAAGATCCTGATTTTTGTTTTTTAATCTGATTACTTGCAGAAGTTTGTAGTAATAGTTTATTATCACATCACAGCAGCAGCATGGACTTGCAGCCTTTACATGCAGTAACCTACAAAAATCTCTTTCTGAAATGCAAATTAAGTAAGGGAAGTAGTAATTTGTAACGTTTTATAATTCAATGAGAATTTTGAAGTGTTTACAAAAGACCCCTCTCCTATTGCAGGTCTTTTCTACAAAAATACTTTGAAGGTTGGTAAAAACAATAAGGTACTAAGTTTTGAGGAAAAAACATTCTACAAAAATCTAACATAATGGAAAATGCTAGGCAATTTAAAGAGATCGTTCATTATCAGTGCTCCTAATAATTATTCCACATGTCTTATTTTGTTTCTTTCCTAACTAAATTATTAGTTCACTGTTCATTTTTACTTTCTGCCTAATGAGCTCTATTCTTCCCTTGCAGCCAAAAAAAATTGGAATTCCTTCAGAGATCTTATCAAAATATGTACCTTTTCAACTTCCAGCATACATTCAAGCTTAGGGTAGAGGTAAAAAGAACTCAGGCTTTTCATTGCAGTGTAATACATAAGCTTTTGGTTCTTATAACTGTCTAACAAAATTATCTCTATTTTGAAACTGTTATTTTATACTTAATGATAAAGTTTATTTGAGATTTCTCTGATTGAGCTAAAGTCTTTTAAAGCATTGATATATTTTTGTTGCATGTGCATACAGTTTCCAAAACCCTAAGCCAAGATCCTAGGTGTTCCTACAAGGGCAAAATAAACTTTTAAGAACCCATACTCGGCGAGGTCTGAACAAAAATGGGTATCACTCAAAGCCTTCCCTTTTCCCTTCAGTAATTTCACAAAATGCCATTATCATCATTTATTAATATGTTGTTTCTTTAGTTATTCATCAAAAATAGCAATTGCTCTGACTCCTAATACAGGAGAAAACAAGTACACTAGAAAAGTTTTTAAATTAAATTCCTAATGGTAGTTTAAAGAAAATTCCTTAAACTCTGAAATGCATGCTAAAGAGCTCTGTGTGTCTTTTTACATGATCAGTTTAAGTTTTAGCTGAGAGCAGACAGGAAGAAAATAGTTAGTGCTGGAACATTGACTCTGACTCAAATAGCAAGACGAGTGCGTATGTTAATACGGTTGAAGACGAAAAATTTGTGAAGTGGAAGGAAAGAAGCAGCTCTGTGAGTGTATGTAGACAGTAGCTTTAGATAATGATCCAAGAATTTAGCATTTCTGGCTCAGGGAAGCAAAAAAAATATGCAACGAGGAACGTCAGAACTGTTTAAATATCTTCCCTCAGATGCATTATGTTCGGTACACTAGGAAATTTAGGGCAATACTCCTGTGGTCAGGAGTACCAGTAAGCATAAAAAACACTGCACACCCCCAAGCACGTTTGTCAGCTGCATCATTCAGCTAAACTCAGAAGCAACCTAATGTGGAAGTATCTACAGTTAATGTGCGATCAGGCCACACAAAGTGTAAAACCAATCTGGCTATATGCAATCTCTTTGGTTGGCTGATGCCTTTCTAAGACCACGGATACACACCATAATTTTTACTACCTGACTACTTTTCAGGACTCTATTGCGGACTGTGTTATGCAAGTCTTCATGAGTAACAATTTCTTCTAGGCTGGCTGCCATCAAAAAGAGCTCTAAAAGCAAGGTAGATCTCCTAACTGACCTTTTTTTCTGAATCACAAGGGCTTACAACAAGCTGCCGTGCTTACAGAGCAGGAGAAGCCACCACTAACATTGCTCTCAACAAATATGCTATGATGATTAAGCAACCTTTCCAGGCTATTTTTGAAAGACCTTTCAGATTTTTAAGGTCTTGCTTATACCTGCACAGGCAGGCCTCAGTGTTTGTCCTTGGCTAAGCAGGATACTCTTTTTGCTTTAAAATATCTGATAGGTTTCCTCCTCTCCAAGTCTTCCCCAGGATGAACAGTCCCAGCTGATTCAGCACGGCCTATTTTTCAACCCCTTAATCTTCATGGCCTTTCCCTGGACTCATTCCAAGTCCACATTTTTCTTGTACTGTTGAGCCCAGAACTGAATACAGCATTTCAGATGTGCCCTCAACCAGTGCTGCATAGAGGGGAATAATCACTTTTCCTGACCTGCTCGGAATAATTTCCTGATGCAGCCTAAGACAAATGCTAACATTTGTCACCGATTCATTCATCTTTTCATCCAGCAGGACCCCCAGGTCTTTTTTTGCCAAGCTCTTTTTCAGCCAGTTGGTTTCCAATGCTGCTCTAGTGCGTGGAGTTGTTCCTCCCCAGGTACAGAGGAGTAACTTGGGACTTTCCCCTGTCGAACTCCACCAGATTCCTGGCAGCCCATTCTCTGGGCTGTCGGGATCCATTAGAACATCAGGATGTAAAACTGAGGTGTACTCTGCCCCCATCATCCAAGTCTTCCGAAACAGTACTGGTCCTACCAGTTTTGGGGTACACCACCAGTGACTGGACTCCAGCTGGACTTTGTGCCGCTGATGGAAAACCTTTGAGCCAGCAGCTCAGCTAATTTTCACTCCACCCCACTGTCCACTTCTCTAGTCATAAATTACAAAGTAAGTTATTTCTAGATATTTCAGACTCTGTCAAAAGCTCAGATAAAGATAAAAAACGTTCACAGTTCTCCTCTCATCTACTGAGCCAGTCAGCCTTGCAGGCTGTCAGTTTGATTGAGCAAGAAAGTCCTTTCGTAATTGCATGCCAACTCCAAATCACCCTCTGTCTCTAATATGTTTAGAAATTGTTTCCCTGATTATCAGCCCCATGGATTCCTTTTTCCTTGAAACAAGGCTGGCCAGTTTGTAGCACCTAAGATCCTCTTCCTCTGGGATAAGAATGACATTCCCCTTCTTCCAGCTCTTAGGAATCTCTCCCAAACACAATGACTGCTCAAAACCAATTAAGAGTGACCTTGCAATAACATCAGCCAATTCCATCCAGCACTTGCTGTCAGGTCTGCTCATGGACTTGTGTATGTCTAGTTTGTTTAAATCTTCCCTAAATGAACTCTCCTTTACCAAGGACAAGTCTGCCTTGCCCAAACATTCCCACTGGTCTGAGAAACCAGCAAGAGATACCAGTCTCACTTAACACATTTCCATTTCAAATGCAAGAAGGTGGGGCTGTGTTGATCCTGTCAAAGATGACTGAAGATACCAGTACTCAAAGTAGGTGCCTGAATTAACCTTGGATGGGGACTTTGCTAACCCTGCTTTATGCCAGATCAATCTGAATTATGAGTACAATGATCAGAAACTGCAACACAGCCTCAGTGAATCTTCTGGAATACATTTACTGCAATACCCTTCAAGTGCATGAGACTAAGGGAGGAAAATTGATTAGTAGTTTCATTTCTTCTGGACTGAGGTTATGATCAGGAATTAAACCCTAAATGTTTAATAGTGCAGAGAGAATAATCATGCTCAAATTATGTTACCTTAATGGGCTCCCCACATGCTACGGAAAGGAGTATCATGAAAGAAGAATCTTGCCTTTGCCAGGAATGTAACGTAGCCATGCTTTGCAGAAGAATAATACGATTAAAAAGAAAAAAAAGTAATTAAAAACTTGGAGAAATAAAGAACATGTCAGATCTCAGGACCCTTCTGTGGCAAAGTGGAAAACATATTTCCCTAAGGGAAAAAAAACCACAAAAAATTATTCCTTCTATAGGGTTTTCTGGTTTGCAGCAGAAATTCTTCTCACGCTCTCAGAATAATCATAACATTATTCAAATAATGAGCGTCCAAACAGTTAGAAACAGCTATAATGGAGCATGCTGAAAAGTTTTGTCTTACCAGGATCCACCATCAAGAGATAACAGGTCATAAATAACAGGTAGTAAACAAAAAGAAAACCTTTTATCTATACTACTTTATCCTTGAAAGAGTAACAGAAAAATGAAGTACAAATATAGAGAAATGTTCTACTCAATTAAAAATATAACATTCATTAAATATCCTTGAGTCCTCCCTTAGAATTTATTTCCTAGAGAGACAGTTGTCACAAGTAAACAGACTTGAGCAGCTCCATTTTTCAAAGAGCACATTGACTTCAGATCTCCTCACAGGACACAACACTACTTGTTAAGTTCATCCGCTAAGATGTCATTTTTCTTTCAAGGACAAACAAAGCAGAAAGTACCTCCCCCACGGCTATGGTATGTTAATTAACCTATCATTTCTAGAATATAATAGCTTGTCAGCAGAAATTGTGAACTGACTTCAATAAGGTTCCCTATTCCAGATGATAAGTATTTTTAATTAGTATTTAAGCACTACTAGGTCACTATATTTGGATGGTTCAAACTGCTTTTATTAGGCTTGATAGCCATTAGGAGTTTAAAAAGAGCATCTTACATTAAACTTTGTCTTCAAGACATATTCTCAAAAGGGCAACTAGCAAGTTCCTGCTGGCCATCTTAACAGTAATTTTTTTCAAGAGCATCTACAATTAGGACTTTGGTGTTGTGTAGGTGTGTTTAATCTGGAGTTACACTGAATGGAGGTGTAATCAGTCTACGATGACTTTCACTTTACTGTGGTTACCTGCTGTTTCCCTCCCTGGTGTATTAAAACTATCTGAAGTATGTCTGACTACAATCCACTGGAGTACTGGCAACAGACCACTGAGATATTGATATACAAGATGAATGGACTTTTCCTACACCTGTACCATCTTCCAGGAGTTATGGACTAAGGCACTATTAAAGCAAAATTCAATTAATTTATAATTACGCAGCAATAATGATCATGTTTTCTTTTTCTCTGAACATCTGTCATGAAATGTTTTCATCCTCACTGAACATTAGCCAAACACCTGCTTCTCTGAGCTGTGATGCTGTGGGGAATCATTCTCCAACAGGGGTTTAATATGTGCTGAAATGGGAATGAGTATCTGTGCCATTAATTAACAAGGAAAAATGTAATAACACCAAAATCCTCTAACACCTCTTGGAAGCTGAAACATAAACTTAAGTCCTCTTTCAAACTGAACTGAACTGCTTGAAGCCATTTCAAAATAAGGATCAAGACCAATTATGAAGGTTTTCATATCTGAAAAAGAGTGCACTATCATTAATCTTCAGGGTTCAGAATTCTTCCTCCTCCTCTTTGGCATGTTTCATTTCCTATAAAATCAGGATCCAAGGATATTAGAGTAGTTTAAGTGCTTGTGCTTTTAGTTGGCACATGCAGTTCAAGCTATATTTCCCATTCTCATTCCTTGTACATAAATTCTACCTTGTTTTTACAAGAAATTGTCAATTACTTAGATTGAAAGTAGATAAAACATACATGACCACACTTAGAAAACAGTAATATTTTGTTTAACAAGAAACTTATTAAAAGATTACTGTCAATAAACGGTGACACAATATGAACTCAAACATGAGGTTCTTGTGTTTCATATATTTTAAGGCTTGTATTACACACTGGGAGGCTGAAAGCCAAGTTAGTCCTGCCACTGGCCTAATCTAAATGATGTCAGGGCATCTGCAAACAGAGATCACCACCTGGTGACATCTTCATGAGTAATGCTTAGGACCATTAGCCTTGCTCAGAATATATGTGCTCAAATTAGGCACATTTCCCAGCCATCACAGCCCTATCAGTGCCAACTTCTGGAAACCAACATGGCTCCTGAAAATAGAGAAATAAAGAGAAAACCATAGTATGCATAAATTACGATGCAGTTGAATAAATGATAATGCAAAAGTAGTTAACCTGAATATGAGACAGGTTGTTATAACTTCAGTAAGGAAATAAGCAAGCTGTGGTAGATGGTTACAGCTATACCCACAGGGACAGCCCAACTCCTGTTCCTTTATTCTCTTTCTGGAGTGAGACTACTGAACACCAGATTTTTACCGTAAACTTCTCCATACATGCAAAAATCCAAGGCCCTCATTAAACACACTGCTAGATTTCAACTACCATTTCAGATTCCATAGTGTCTTAAGTGCATTCTCCATCAAGAGACTACAATTCTAGCATTATGTATGCACAGGCTATTGATAAAACCACTTGCAAAACAGGTTTCTGGGATTTCTTCTCTAACCACAGGAATGAATGGAAGAGTCCTGGATCTGAGGATTTTATTGTACAACAAAGCAAACTTCTAGCTGAGTTGTGTTTAGTACCTGCCCCCTAAACTTGGGTGGAGATTAAACTAATTTTGACCTTCAAGCAATTAAATTCACAAAGGGGTAACTGTCTGGGTTTCACTAATCTGCATCTTTTAATTCTGCTGAGCCAGAGAAGGACTTTTGTAACCTTTCTCAGCTGTATTACCACACTGCAACAATAGCTACAGATAGTGTGTGGCTGGTGCTAACGGAGACAAGGCTTTGCAGGGCTAGAATCACTGCAATTATCCTGAGCTAAACTTTGTATCTAGTTCAAAATTTTGAGACCCGCAGTTCAGGTCTCCTTAGGGCCTCATGCTAGCATTATATTTAATTCAGTGAAGAAGGAAAACTTACACTGGTTTCAAGAAAATAATTGAGCAGGCTCCAGTTCTGGTAAGATCAAAATATAAAACTATAGAGGTCTTGGAACCAAATGAATTGGGGCTAAATAGTATAAATATTAATTATTCGCACTGCTATCTGCTCATTTTGAGTGGTCACCATCATTTCTAAATACCTGGACAATAAGGGAAAAAATCCTAAAATGAGTGACCTAAATTTTCTAATAAAAGGACTCAGTCTGCCCTAACAGTATTCTCTCAAAATACAAACCCTAAAAATAACATATCCATTCTATAACATGGATAAATAATCTTAAGTCAGTGATAGTTAAACCAGAAAACTGTCACTATGAATTTGGGAATAACATGTTTGGGGAAAAGCATTGCTAATTATTTCATCTTTTAATAAAGCTGTAAGGGAAAGAACTGACACAGAAATGATCTGGGTTTCTTATCATAAACCCTCAGAAAGGGCTATTACAGTCCAAAAGTGTAGGGGCCGATAATTAAAACATCCATGACACCTCATACTGCACAGTAGATTAAATATATAAGACAACTATTGAGAGCAGAGGCAGAAGTATCTCAATATTAAAACCCTAATAATTAAAAAATACCCAAAAAGTATCGTGGGGTGTTTTTTTTTCTTTTTTTCCGGTGTCTTGCTAAAATGTGCACTCCACCAGGGCTGGGCAGGCATTCTTGCACCTAGACCAAAAAACTGAGGCTCTTCAATTCCTAAGTACACTTCAGCACGGTGTAAAGGAAACACTCTACACTTATTTCTTTTTCATTATGGAGTTCATGAGGTATAAAGAAATACAAAGCAAGTGGAAAGTTGGGAAAACTGGAATGCATCAGGAAACGGCACACTACAAACATAAATCTGTTAGAGGCAGTTAACTTTTCTCTTTCTTGACCAGGTTATTCCTATTCAGCTAACATTTTATTCCAAACAATCAATGAATGAGGTAAGAAATCAGTCCTTTTTCAGAACTGATGGAAGGAATGACTAAATAAAAAACATACTCAGAATAATTGTTAAAAATATTTTGGAAAAAGTCTCTAGAGATGTCTGTTATTTTCCTGTACTCGCCAATGAGTAAAGCCAGTGAAAATTTTTGGACGTTTGGATTACACTGAGCAGTCCCATCCTTGACCATTCAAAGGACTGTACTCCACTCGTATCTAGCTTGAAATTTCCTGGTGCAAACTATAAGACTTATAAGACCCTGAAGAGAGACAAAATCTGAACAGCTTAATTTAAAACCAAGTCAGCATTACAGTCATTATGACACCTGAGCTACATATATTTATCAGTATTTTTTAGGAGCTTTGGTTATGATTCAATGAAACCTCTGTAATGATGAAACACAGAGTATTTGCATGTGTCTAGGGCCTTCTGATACCAAAACTTTCAAATGCCTGTTCTAGCTACTGCAGTCAAAAAACACATACATATCACAAAGAGACAAAGAAAGGCAACACATGTATGAAGAACACTGCAAAGAAAAAAAATTATAAATTATTTAATAGAGTATAAGACAAAGGATACTGCTTTTTAAGGGACAGAAGACTAACTGCTTGCACAAAGTAAATCCTTGGAGTAGTCAAAAACTTGCAAGAAAACTACTTTTCTTCAAGAAAACTATGAAGAAAACTACACTCATTATCATCAGAAGCTGCAGTTAAACAACTTTATTTCCATATTTAATGTTTTTGGTAGATATTTTTCCTGGTATTCAGATTAACCTTCTCTTGAACATAGCCTATATAGATCAGAAATGCATACAAGAGCAATCTTCCTAGATGCTGTTGAAAAATGTTACAGCATGAAACAAATACTTTGTCATCAGACAGAAAATCACCATTTTTCCCACAAAGCTCTCAGATAATTTGAACTACCCCTTGGACTAAGTTTTTCTTTTCTATGAAGAAATTGCCAGAATAAAATGCTTCAGCTGAATTTTTGAGACACTTCAGTAGCAAGAGAATTGTCAGGAATGCTTCCATCAGTATTCCACCCCCCTGGAATCAAAAACGCCTCCTCAGGAAAACATGGGATTCCAACAGTCTGATAAAAGGCTTGCTGCCTTCCATTGCAAACATGGATTATCCAGTCTGATAAAAGGTTTGCTCCCTTCCATTGCAAATAGATACATCACTAAATGGTACTACTGCTGAAAATAAGGATCACTCATCTAGGCAATTTTCAATTGCGATTCCTGGAAAAACATTTTCTCTAATTGCAAGCACGCTAGAGATACTTAACTTCAGTACTGACATGATAATCTGATGATGCTCTCGGGCATCCATTGCAGAGCACAAATAATATATACAGAAGGAAAAAGGATTTATGGAATTTAGAACACCATTCTCTGCTTGTGCATATATTACTATATTGTCATACACAAATAGAAGCTTGACCTGTGTGTGGAATTCTGAGAAAGCATTACATCAGCAATAGAAAATTCCTCAGACAAGTAGTAATAAAAAAGGTGGGTACAAGTGCACTTTTCTGATACACACTTGGAAAACAGAATCCTCTCCAGACAGAATCTGAAAACTCCAGATCAGAGAGCTTTCACTGAAATCAATGAGAGCATTTTTGTCCAGTAACATGTTCTTAAGTGATTTGTGAGACTCAGCTACTCTTTGAATCTGTCTCCAATAGTAAAATGTAGCTCACTGACACTGGTGGTGCAGGAGAGAGAGAGAGAGAGAGGGCAGGGTCCCGGGCTAACATTTAAACCGGGGGGCAGAGCAGGGGGGCAGGGAGGTGACTGCCCCAGGTTAACACAGGGCAGGGTCAGGAGAGGGGGACAAAGGGACAGGGGAGGGGAAAACCTGGAGTAAAACCAAAATGAACCAGACACTGGGGGGGTAACCAGAACAAACCATAACTTATCAAACTTATTGAAAACCCACCACCACAGTTCACATTCTTGATTACTCAGTCACTGAGTGTGTGCCATGATAAACAAGTGGCAGACTTCAAACTAAAACTGTGAGTCATACTGTCCTTTAATAAAAACATCCCAGTTAGAATGGACAGCGATTTCACAAATCATTTGCTGGCCATGCTGCTGTGCAGTACACACTGATACACTCTGTACTTCCTGTGACTCGAAAATGATTAATTAACATGACACATCAATGTATTGCCTTATGCATAAACAGCTGTCCCTACACTTTCCAGATGGATATATTTAAAGTTCTATCATTCATGTTATATACTGCTCACAACTGGTTATCCAAAAACCTCAAGATGCCAAAATATTAAATACCCTAAGAGAAAATCGAGGTAATTTTGTAGTAAGATTTAAAAAAGTCTTGAGACTTAATTTCATATAGCTGTTCTGACAGGCAGCCTTCACACTAAAGAGTCTGTCCAGTTCCATAGATGCAAATTAATGCTGATTCCTCACAGATAAGCAGCAACTTAGATGAGCTGTGAACCTGATGGGAAAACCAAATTATAATCCCCTGTATTTCCACTCTGGCACTCTCAGTATGCTTTCGTGCAGTTCTACCCTCAGGAATTCAATAAAGCTTTCTATTTTTCATTGTTTATGCATGGGCTAAATAATCTACTGTTTCTGGAAAAGCTTTACCCCTCCTAGAAACCTTTTTGTCTATTGTTTTGGGATTAAGAAGTCTGAACCAAAAGGATTTCTTCTTTTATTTTTTTGCTTCCAAAACCCTAACATTTAAAAATGTGATATATAGAAGATAAATTTTGATTAAAAAATCAGAGTGCTAATAATATCTTTGTGTTTAGTTTCCTGTTTTCAGTTTTTGTACATATGCAGGGCTTTTTGAGATATAAAGGCACAGAGTAGAAGACCACTCTATGTATAAGCAGAGACAGGGAGGCAATCAGTTGGAAACAAAAGAAGTTGGAAACAGTAGTAGAGAAGTTGCAGGAGAAGTTACTGCATAAATGAATAGAGTAATGGACACTGTTATGCCTTGTACTAGCAGCATGATTAGCAAACTTATTTACAACTCCCTTTCAATCAGACAACACTATTGCCTTGTTTCTAAATTCTACAATTAATTCAAGCTGGATAAAAGAGGCTTAGGTAAAAGAGTGGCAATGCTGAGAGAAAAATTGTATCACATAGAATTAGCCCTAACTAGTTCTTGTGAACTCCATACATCTGCTATCAAGAGAGGTCACCACTCTCTCTCAGACAGTAATAAGAGACAGAAGTATTTTCAGAGACTCAAAGCTTGCTTTCAGCACCAAATTTTTGGTAACAGCTAACAGTAGTAAGCTACTTGCTACAGGAGAGAAGTTAAAATCTACCTTGTGGATTTGTATGCCAGTAAGGCCAATTACAACTACTTCAGAAATAAAATATCAGACTCTTATTAGTAAAGAATGGTATTATTTTCCTTTTTTCAACTGCTGTGCATGGCTTTACCAAAAGGAAACCCTTCAAGAGAAACTGTGTACAGGGAGTAACATCAACTGAGAAAACCCAGACTGTTTTACTACAAAGCAATACAGCAGAGCACCTGTATTAACATGACGCATCTTATCAGAAAGGAACAGGACATTCTGGAACCAGTGTCCATCCAGCATGAGGTCACAACAAAATAATGTCTGTCTCTTAAATGAATCCTGAAGGGGCAGCCCAGGAAAGAAGAACAACAAGACCTCCAGGTAATTACAAGACTAGCACACCATTGTATCAAGCTAAACATTACCTTGACTGCATCCTGGTCTTCTCGAGGCTTCTTCAGACTCTTCAACAGATTTTATCCCTTTGTTTAAGATACATCACTGTCTATGTGTGCACCTTAAGAATGAAAAGGGGCATGAGTAAGCTCTAGACATTTCACCAAAAGGCAAGAAAAGCCTGTTGTTCCAATGGCTCCTTCACTTATTCTCCTACTCAATTTAAAATGCACAGAAATGACGGACGTACATTCATGCTTACTGCCAAAATTATCATTATATCACTAATATATACCAGACCAATCAGCATGGCAATGAACCTGTTTCAATTCACAGTTAAATAGATTTAGCATACATAAAGTCAGTTATTAACTTCCAAGAGAAGGAGTGAGGGCACAAAAAGTACAAAAGATAATTTCTTAAATCATTGTGCTGTTTCAGAACCAAAGATGTCAATATACTATTAATGACAAAAGTCATACTCATGTAGAAGATATCTAAGATAACTTCCTGAATCTGACTTCTGATACTTGGATTCCTTGAGGTTTAAGTAATTTTTTTCATACACACATAATGGCAAACAAGCAATATATATAACTAAGTAAAATACTGATGTTATATAAATAAAAGCAAGCACTAAAAAATCATATTGAATTTAGCATTACAGATTAAATGTTTAAGCCATTTTATAGCTACAAGTATTATTCTTGTTACTGTTTTGTCTAGGGATCCTACTGAATGAAGAATCCCATTGGGACAAAGAGGAGGAAACAAAAAAGGGCAACTCCTGGATCATAAATCTTATAATCTAAACATTGGACCAAAGGAATGAGCAATAGAAACATACAAACAGCTAATATGAATCAATATAATAAAAAGCAGTCATGGCACATCACCAGCCCTAAAGAAACACATTTTGAGCAGGGAGATACATTGCAACTAAAACTTTCTAATATTAACAAAATAACTTTTCTGTTGTTTATAAACAAAAGGAACAGTTAAGGGAACAAATCTATCAATCCTAATCTATTACATAATGATTCTCTAGCCCATGTGTAATCTCTACTGATGTACAGATTAAAAAATGGTCAAGCCAGCCTAAAAAGATTTTTCTATCTTTGCTGAATAACTGAATCTTATTCATAAGCAACCATCATTTTAAGAAAAGCTAACACACCATCTGAGGCAAGAATGAAACTGTCTAATTCCAACAAGTCTGAACTTATTGTGTATAACAGTTTTATTCTCAAGTCAAAACAAAATTTTATAGATGCTACAAACTGATCAGAGATTTAGAATTATAAACTCATCATCACAGGTCATTCTCCAGAAATAAGCTGAAGTACCGTAGCATAACCCACTAACATAACACAGGCCCACTTTCTTCTCATTCACAAAGAAGCAAGTAGGATTGTCCTGGTGTCTGGTCTCTTTCCATTCTTCCAGTTTGCTACTGCTTGGAAAGGTGTCAGCAAATATACTTGGCTTCTTTACGAGATGGATCTTCAGTAGACAGCCAAACTGGACAGCAATCTCTACATTCAGTGGCTTCTCACAGCCGAGCTGCAATATCCTCATGGCTCTGCTTGCACTGGACTAATTAACTGAGAACAGTGCAGAGATACTACAAAACCCCCTCCCAACTTTCCAGAGAGGAACATTAAAACTAAATTTAAAAAAAGGATTCCAAGGTGGAAGAGTAGCAATTTATCTTTATGGTCCTGTATAAAAGACTGCATCCACATTGTGTCTCTTGCAAATTAAGCTGCAGGCATTAGTGTACAATAAACACTAGCCAAGAATGAATAGGGAATGCTATGAAAAGACATCCTTCATCTGGTCAAGATACTTGTCATGGTATGAGCTGTAAACCTTATTATTAAAGGCATTTCTATGCCTTGTAAGTCTCCTAAACACTTACCAGGCACATCAGATTATAGTGTTTCCTCTCTGAATCTTTGACTATACTAATGAGGGACAACACAAAAACGCATTTCTAAAACATAAAAACAAAAATGCAAACATGCCAGAAATATAATTTGACAGGTTATTATGAAACACCAAATACAGACTTGTCCTTTGGAATCCTGGTGAAGTAATGACCACTGGGTAAGGAAATCAAAATATGTGAAGCAGAAAGGTGTGAAAAAGGTTCACACAACCATGGTCAATCAGGATCAGATGGAAGTAGGTGATAGGGCCAACAGAAGAGCAAAAAAAATGTCTTCAGTAAACATCAATCTAGCTGCTTCTACTAAAATAGTGCAACTGAAGTATATCTTTAAGACAGTTAAGAGGAAATGGGATGAGGTCTGTTATACTTCTTGAATAAAATGTAGGATATTTGGGACTTCATCTCACCATCCTCCATAAATACACTAAAATGAAAACAAAACCTTGAGTCTGGATAAAGTGGAAAGATCATGCAAAACTGAAAGTAAAACGAGTACATGTACTGCCAGCAGTTATAAAACATGTACAGTATAGTGCAGTGGAGATGGCTCCTTCCCTCAAATGCAGCTCCCAAGGAGCCAGCCTGAGTGTGACACTAATTCTGAGCAATGGCAAAGACATTTTTGTGCAAACAACTGACATGCCTCTGCATTAATCCAAACTTGTTTGAACTGCAGTGGCAATAGGATTCTGCTGACAAGTTGAGTCACAGGAAACAAGCATGAAAAATAAAGGGGTTCCACAGAATAGCAAATATCACCAGCATTGTCTGTGCACAGTACAGAAAGGACTAAAGACCAGCGAACATCAGTGGGAGGGATTCAGCAGAAACACTGAAAGACCTCTGCCTTATGTACGTAGATTCCTAAACGATCTTGAACACAGTGAATGTGACCAGCGAGGCAATTCTTTTTTGCAGACTTGGGAATTTTATACTATCCTCTTATTTTTATCATGCAGTGCCACGTTTCATGCTTTTTGGACATGAACAGGATACTAGAAGTCAAATACAACCTGTATGCAATTCATATTTATAAATAACTTTCTTTGTTTCAGTTTTCTTCCAGGTAAGTTTGCAGGTAGATAGAGAGGACCTCAACAAAAATCTGGAGACTACAATTACAATTCTAGGGGCACCTTAGGGAAGCAGAATTTAAGTGAGCTTTAAATGCAATTTTAATTCAATACAATAACAATACCCAACAACTTTTTGAGCCCCTTGACAACCTGCTCCCATGCCACCAAAATAGGAATGAAACTGTAGTATAACAACAACCAAGAATCAGAATACGACCATGAAGTTTATACAGAACTCAGACTGATATTAGGCAAAATCAAAGGGAGGGTGGCAAATTCTACGTATGATTTCACTAGCAGAGGTGCTTAACCCAGTACAGAAATGTCTATTTGTGGCTTTATAAGATGATATAACAACTCATATTAGAAGCACAATATCATGTCTAACTAAACTCTCTCTCCTTCCCATTTCCCAAACTAAGCAAATTATTTTTATTTGGGTTCCTCAGTCACATCAGAGATTACATTGTGAAGGAACTAATGACCTGGAAATACCAAGTTCAATTCACTGTTATGAAAAGGTTCCAAATGGTAGGTGCTACTCCACTAGCATGAAGAAAAGTCTCCCTCTCACTATCAAGAATTTGTCATGAAAATTTTCCACTTTCTTTCTATTATGTTCCTAGCTCAGAAGACCCTTATTTTATAATTGCAAACCGAAGAAACATAAAACCCATTATGAAGGAAACATTTACATTATGAATATCCCTCTGTAAAAAAAGGTATCATCAGATCTCCTTTCAGAAAATTGGTAAAGGAGAAAAATCTTTCTGTTTTCCCTAAAGTTTTCTTAAAATTCAGTGACAGAAGGGTTAAACAAAAGACTTGTCTGAAGGTAAACATTTAAAATATGTAAAAACTGAAATAAAACATCATCCTTCATGAACAAATCCATAATACTCAGCAGTTCACATGGGCAGGATGCTATCAAAGAAAGCCTGTAAATCCCACACATTTCTCTGTGGGTTGGCCTCAAAATCAAGAACTCAGGTCGGTCGTACATCAGCGTCACAGAAGACCAGTTAACTAAACCACTCAGAATAAACTTCTTCGTTTCCAAGCAGCATGTAGAATACAAAGTTTCCAAGAATTACATTTACCTGGCAAGTAAGTTTTCACAGTGAATGTGACAGCAATAATGTAAAATAGCAAACAACGCAAGAGTGCTGTTCATACTGGGTTTTATGTATGCAACATGCATATGCACACACACACCAAAGTTTCTCAGAGAGGAAAAATTTAATTAAACAGCAGTTGTTTAAGAGGGTATGAAGGTTTGTTGTTTTATGGATATCAGAGAAAGTGGTTTGGTATGAGGCAAAAATTAGAAGACTAGATTGCTGCAGGGCTACAAGGTAAACAGAAGAAACACGATGTATGCTTGCTTCCTCACAAGCATTCTGGCTAGTAATTTAATGAGTTCATACCTTTCAAAAGATTCAGCTTTCTCCCAGGTATTCAAGACAAAATTTTTATTTCCTATTATTTCACTTTTCTGTGTGGGCTACAATCAAAATCTGGGGTCTCTTTTCCATGTTCCCATCCATCGATCCTTCTATATTACCTGGACCCCATTGTACACCGAGAATAAAGTCTCGAATATTCATTTTGTTTAATATAAAACAACATCAGTTTTAATGTACCAATGTCCCAGGATTCCAAAATATAACTAATTAGTAGTCTTAAAGGAAACAAATCTCTAGAAACATGCATCTAGCAAGCAGGGTATTGCTAGACTTCTTCCTCTGAGAAGGACTGAACTTTAAGCACTAGAGGATCAATCATATGACCGTGGGGAATAAGATCATAGCATCTACAAAAGTACATTTCTGAATTATTAACAGTAATGCTATAATTTTGTATCATTTCATGATCATTTTCTCGAAGATGATGACCTAATTATTCATTAGGTACTTAGAATATGTAAGGAGGCATGTGTACCCTGCCAATGCTTTGTCAGATACAGTCTGCTGAGAAATTGCCACATTATATAGGTACAGCTTCTACATCAGTGTTTTCAGTGCTCTCATTACCACACCAGAAGATCTGCTTTTGCCTTTGGGCTCATCTTAGATATTCTGTTACTTATCTTCTTTCCTTGTATTTTTAACTGAGTTACCTGACTACAGAAAAATTTTAGTGTTAATTTATTTATGAATACTATTTCTGAATCACACTCTTAAGAAATGAGCTAGAAATGAGGGGCTCTGAAGCTGTAAGTAAATAGCTTAAAAAATGGAATATTTTCAAAATCTATAAATCTATATCAATTAGCTGAAGTAGTATTTGTGGAGAAACAACTAAACTAGGTTTTCCCAAAAATAAAATACATTGACTTAACTTCTGAGGAAGAAATGTTCATGGGTCTGGATTTTTTTTCAAGTTGAAAAGGAAAGTAGTAGCAGCTTTATATGTACAATCCAAAATAAAGTTAAAAAAAGAGAAGTTATTATTTAGCCCACGTTTCTATCTCTGAAATTCCACATTTGCCTGAATTAGTGGAAAATTTAAAAGCATTGCTCAGGAAACTAACATAAAGCTGCTTCCTTAGCAAAATAGAGAAACACCAGTTGACTCTGGGCATCTTTTGTCGCAAAATTCATCTTTAGCACTTCCTGGCTGCTCTTAGTAACTTTCCATTATCCTTTAATCAGTCCTTATATCTAATTTGGTATCTAAGCCTGTTTTCACTGATACGTTTACTTAATACTATGGTAAATATATCTATTTTCCCTCCCAAAGTTTTTCAACTGTGATTTTGTTACTCTTTTCAAGACACAAAATATTTTTTTCAGTTGAGGGACACATTACTGGAGGGGATCTACAGGATCAGTCCTGCAAGTAATGTCAAAAAGTACTACTCTGTAGTTCCTTCACATACCAATCCAGTTCCATCCATCTCACCACGATTTCAACTGGAAGACTGCTGTTGAACTGCACATTGCCAGAGATTTCCTTTTATTTTTCAGTCTAAAATTTATTCATAGTCAAGTGCATCCATTCATTATGTTAACACTGTCCTTGGTCTATTCATAAACATAATTAAGTATACTTTTGCTTTGCTAAGGTCAACTAGCCATGCTGTTTTAACCTTTACTCATGTGGCATTTCCTCAGTCTCCGAACAGTAAATATTCTCTGCTCTTCCAGTAATCCAAATTGGATTGCACTGGAAGATATAAAATGGTACTAAATATTCTTCTTATTTGGAAACAATCTCTTGTCATCTTATATATTACATGTATCTATATATACAACCATCAAATCTATGAATGTTTTTGTAAAATTATTTTGTAAATTTTCTCTTTTCTTAATGAGAGCTGACTGGCAAGAGATTTCAAAACATTAAGAATTACTAACAATCTTATGGCATGCATTAAAAATTCATCCTTGTAGTTTTTCTTGTAACCTATTATTTTTGGGTAAGCTGTTAAGATATTTTTAAAGTAGTCCAGACTGACAGGTCCTATAAATGGGATAATCTGTAGTATTTCACTTAAAAGTAATTACATTCAATGCCAAAATGCTAAGTGGACATCCATAACACCGTAAACCCTGAATTATTTTCAGAGGAGAAACAGAAAAGGTAAGAAAATAGCATCAGAGGGCAAATGTAAGCAATTTAACCACTGAAGTAATCCTGCTGTTACCTACTGTCCACAGAGTTGAGCAGCACTGTGCCCTACACAACTGTTGTACACCACACAAGTGTTTTAAAATTCAATGAAACTCAGGCTACATTTTCTTTCTTTTGTGGATTTTACGTTGTTGGCTTTTTTCAATCAAAGGCAATGTCCAGAAATTACCAGTACTAAAGAATCTGTTCGTGGCATTGTTTACAAAAGCTCCTAAGAGACAGTGACTACTTTATTGTTGAATGTAACCTTTATTTTATTAATGATGAGAAGTAATCAATGGAATGCTAAAAAAACCCCAAAACTGTAAAGAAATCTAGTCTGAAATCTGAATCTGTTGTTTGAAGCAAGTTCAGTGGTCATGGTAACACCAGATGAAAGTGGACTCTTGCCCATTGTGAAACAGGCATGGCTCTTCTAAAAAGGTCACAAACTTTTCAAATATAGGCACCATGTTCCAAATTTTGCACATACAAAATACGTTCATGTCACTCAAATTACACAATGTGGCAGTGTTATAAGTCTGTACATTATTGTCAATTAATGGCGGAGAAAAGAGCCCAAAGCTCACGTAAGACTAATGACTGGGACAACTCCTGAAAAGCGACAAGAAGTATAAAACAACAGTTTTCCTGTTGTACGTGGGTTTGTGTGTGCATGTGCGAGACTGCATATAACAAAAATGTTTAAGTTCAGACAATAGCCCATCCACTTGTACTCAGCTTCCTTCCAGTTTCATTGCAAAGGCTTTGATTTTAACTGCATGATAAAATGCAAATTAGAATCCCATAGAAACCAATCGTTAGTGTGTTGTTGACTGGTTTGAACCAATCAAAATTGAGTTCGTTCATAATAACTGCTGAATGTCTTCCTTTTAATCTACTTGTCAGCCTCTGGGTATGTAGGATACTTGACTGTCTCAATTTTCTCCTTAACTTTATAGGATGGGTACAGGCCTGTTCTTCCTAATTTCCTATTGATGCCTTTTGAATAACCATCCCAGTGGTTTCCAGCTACTCCAATTATATCTCCAGGTTCCATAGGAATTTCATCAGCAGTTCGTGGATGATGAGCATAAATAGCAATCTGGTTGTGAGCATTCTGTCCCCCAAAGTAGTAGATATCATCCAAAGAATGGAAATATGCCGAAGCATCTGGATGCAACGTCTGCATAATTTCATAGGCAACTCGACACACCTTAGAAATAAAAACAGAAGTCATTAATATCGTGTGTGACCGTATACCACAGAAAGCATCAACCAACGTATAGTAATACTTCCCAAGAATATCAGGATTAAATGTCTGGGTTAAAAAAAACAACTAACCAACCAATCAACCAACAAAAATAGCCCCCAAAAAATCAAAACCCAAGTGAAATCAAACCAAAAAACCCACCAAAAAAACCCACAGAATCCCTGCACATTTGCTACTAAAAAGCATGAAACTTTGCAGAANCTAAAAATTGTATTTTACTTCCCACTGAAATTTTAGAATTTATATTTCCAAATTTATCCTGCAATAATGAAGCCTTGCATTTACTTTTCGAAAGGAAGTTGAAACTTCCACAACGAAACAGTACCTTAAGTCCAAGGCTTTAAAATATATTAAAATATATTTTAAAATATATAATCTGCTTATACTAGAACAGTGATAGAATTGTGACTGCTGGCAACTTACAAGACAAATAAATGAAACTTGAATTCCATCAAGACAATAATTATGTCGGTGGGAAGAAAGATGCATCTTTACTTGTCATTGTATCCCATTTTATGAAGGGAATTTTCTTGAGACTGAACAGATGTCCCCACATCAGAATTATATTGTATTTCTCAGAGCTGCCAGAAACACAAAAGCCTATCACTATATTAAAATTTTTTTTTTCAACAACTGGCTCGAAAGCACTTCTCTTTTAGGGGTCTGACTTCTGACCTCTATTACAGTGTCTTTCTCTGATTTTGCACAAGTTTGATAAAGACTGACAATACAGCAGATTTCTTCAATATGAATAAGCATTTGAGCTTTTTCATAATTTTCAGTCTATGTTAATATAGTAAAGCTTGATTTTACTTTTACTTTCTCCCTTTGAAGATACAGTGAATAGAACTTTGATCAGTCATACAAGATATATTTGTACTTTCTTAGCTCCTTTGAGAGAGGCATTTGCTTTAAAAATGTAATAGATTTCCTTTTATCCCTCTGCATCTGATGTTTAAAATAACTTTTCAGAAGTACCTTTCAGAAGATTAGGCTGAAGTTAATTATTTCGAAATACCTGTTACACACCATAATATAGAAACAAATTTGATTACCCATATATTTGCAAAGGCTATTTATTTTATAGCTTCGGTGGCTGGTTTTGTTTTGCTCTCTGGATGTCTGTGTACCCCAGGAAGCGGAAACACATAATACAAACTATAAAGATTTTAAATCTTTCCAGTACAAATGTTTTTAATAAGTGTGTCCTGCATATCTGACACAAAACATTCAACATTTCCTCTCAGCAATTGTTTTCTTTGTAGCACCAAACCTGGGCAACTAAACTGTAAACTGTTGAGGACAGCATCCACATGCAGAAATATAGCTAAAGCCAGTCTCCCATTTTTTATTCCCAGATCCTTTGTTCTCCAGCCTCTATACTTACCTGTACAATTAAAAATACAAAGACT
>WBMY01016403.1:1174150-1240603 GCA_013397315.1 Donacobius atricapilla
TGGTAAACAAATAAATGATAGATAAATAATTAGTACAGTCTACTCTTCAGTATACAATGAAAACATCTATATGAACACTAGCAATTCTGCTTTTTAAAATTATTCAAATAGCCAATCAAATGTAAAAGCAAAATAGTTTTCTTTTTCTATTATTAGTACTAAAAATTGTATTTTACTTCCCACTGAAATTTTAGAATTTATATTTCCAAATTTATCCTGCAATAATGAAGCCTTGCATTTACTTTTCGAAAGGAAGTTGAAACTTCCACAACGAAACAGTACCTTAAGTCCAAGGCTTTAAAATATATTAAAATATATTTTAAAATATATAATCTGCTTATACTAGAACAGTGATAGAATTGTGACTGCTGGCAACTTACAAGACAAATAAATGAAACTTGAATTCCATCAAGACAATAATTATGTCGGTGGGAAGAAAGATGCATCTTTACTTGTCATTGTATCCCATTTTATGAAGGGAATTTTCTTGAGACTGAACAGATGTCCCCACATCAGAATTATATTGTATTTCTCAGAGCTGCCAGAAACACAAAAGCCTATCACTATATTAAAATTTTTTTTTTCAACAACTGGCTCGAAAGCACTTCTCTTTTAGGGGTCTGACTTCTGACCTCTATTACAGTGTCTTTCTCTGATTTTGCACAAGTTTGATAAAGACTGACAATACAGCAGATTTCTTCAATATGAATAAGCATTTGAGCTTTTTCATAATTTTCAGTCTATGTTAATATAGTAAAGCTTGATTTTACTTTTACTTTCTCCCTTTGAAGATACAGTGAATAGAACTTTGATCAGTCATACAAGATATATTTGTACTTTCTTAGCTCCTTTGAGAGAGGCATTTGCTTTAAAAATGTAATAGATTTCCTTTTATCCCTCTGCATCTGATGTTTAAAATAACTTTTCAGAAGTACCTTTCAGAAGATTAGGCTGAAGTTAATTATTTCGAAATACCTGTTACACACCATAATATAGAAACAAATTTGATTACCCATATATTTGCAAAGGCTATTTATTTTATAGCTTCGGTGGCTGGTTTTGTTTTGCTCTCTGGATGTCTGTGTACCCCAGGAAGCGGAAACACATAATACAAACTATAAAGATTTTAAATCTTTCCAGTACAAATGTTTTTAATAAGTGTGTCCTGCATATCTGACACAAAACATTCAACATTTCCTCTCAGCAATTGTTTTCTTTGTAGCACCAAACCTGGGCAACTAAACTGTAAACTGTTGAGGACAGCATCCACATGCAGAAATATAGCTAAAGCCAGTCTCCCATTTTTTATTCCCAGATCCTTTGTTCTCCAGCCTCTATACTTACCTGTACAATTAAAAATACAAAGACTTATAAATTCTGGAAGGAAATGAAGTTATGTCAGCCAGAGGCAGCTATGACCTCATCTAAATGAAGACTGAAGAGACAAAAAAAAAAACAGACCCCTTTGTTCTAATGTGTAATCTTAATTCTCCTACTGTGTTATGGTTTGTGAACTCCCATGTGGCTCTTCTATAAAATTAAATAATTAACTCAATTAATGAATAGTTTATTCAATTAATGTGACATTGCTGAAATGTAGGTTGTTTTCCTTGACTCTTCATTACATCATAGGACTAATTCCTTAACAGTATTTTAAGCAAATACCTATTCTTCAACTTCTACCAGTGTTCTTTTAGTTTTGGCACCATAAAACCCAATTAATATGGGGGAATTCCTGATTCTATTCACATGTAGCATCATTTTATCTTTAATATCTCTGTAAAGAAGTTTAGAGTCTTTTTGGAAAAATGGAAAAAAAAGCCAGCATAGAATTGATTAATGAGAAAATCAAAAACCACAATGGAAATAAATAAGAATACATTTTTAATCTTACTTTCTCTACATACCTATTGGATGGTCATTAACTGCCTTATTTTGCTTACCTTCAATGCCAAAGTAACTATCAAATAGTTTATTTAATTGGTGAAAGGACAGGGATGCCATTCAAATGTTAGAGATAAGAGAATCAGATTGTAAACCACTTGAAAGGAAACTTTATGAGTAGTGGGAAAACTTGTAACAGACCTTAGAAAAGCCCAACATATGAAGATTCTGTAGAGATCCACAGTGTTGCATGCCCAGAAAAACTGGTATTAAAATATTTCTGAGGAGTTTGAATTATTTAAGCACAATAAATTGCCTAGAATAAATTAAGTAAAATACTGAACCAAACTTATAGTCCAGCTATTGACAGTAACACTCTAATACTGGATCTCCAATACTTCAATAGAATTTTCTGCAGCTCTGGAAAACCAAATATGTTGTCCAAATGAAAAAGTCTACTGTCAAATGCAAGGTGAAAGAGAATCAGAGTTGAGTTCAAAGACACCATGTACCTCAAAGGTACCCTCAAAGGGGGTTGTATCAGATGCCCTGATCGATCTGTATCACCTGAACTGTATTAATGTATTTTAAACACCTATTGCTCTTTAAAAATGACTCCAACACTTAAAATTCAGTTACAATACATTCTGACCTAGCCATTTTCAGCAATATTTAAACTATGTTTATACCCAGGGTTTTATTTAAAGCAAACATTTATCACTCTGTTATCTGATTATAATAATAGCAGAAAATATTACAGATCTTTTCATTAAGTTTTTATCCAGGACTACATCATTCTTCCTTCAGACTATAAACTGTCTCTGCACCAATGCACGTGAGGCATCTAAGACATACAGCCATAGGTTTTGTTTCTTTCACTGTAATATGTATTCAGTGGATGTGCTTCAGGTAAATCAAACATTATTATTACAGTGGATGGCTCCTCACAGCTCCTCCTAGTGAGGATTTTTACTTTGGATTTTACTCAGGTCTTTGGTCTGAAATAGCCTGTGTTAATAACCTTCTAAATATGCTATAAAATGTCATTCTCTCTACAGGATGTGGTGAATGGTAAACAGCATGTATCCACAAGCATGATTCAGGGCTAAGAGGCTTTTCTATCCTTTTTGTAGTTTTGCTGTCTTCTTGCTAAGGCAGTTTTATTAAAAATTCTGCCTGTCAAGGTCAATATATCACTGTATTGACCATCTATTAATATGAATATTGTGTACCTATTTGCCATTACAATGCAGCAGAAAATTTACATTTGAGGCTGTGGAAAACATGAAGTTTTTAAGCGAATTTTAACGTTTGAGTTTTGTGTCCACTTCCATCTAACAGTACAATCGTGTGATTGTGTCACCTAAGAGAACGACGACAACAGCAAGTAAAAAACATTCAGTCTGACAGAAATGGTATCTTGCCATATGTGAATTAGGTGGATCAGCATATTAGCCGCAAAATACTGCTTGTGATTTTTTGCTGTGCTTTTAATCTTAAAACAGACTTTTATAAACAGAAGCATGAAGAAAACTAAGATTTAGAACGGGTACATACAATCAACATTGTCTCTGCATTAGATTTTACCTGGGATGAAAATGTACAGACCAGGAAGTCTGCCTGAGACAAAAAGTGAATATCCAGAATGACACCTCTTAGGGAGTTTTCAGTGTATCGGTTATGGAGTCCTGCTGACCAGGATATGGAGTTATCACTGATAAATTCATAATTTGGATACCTGTGAAAACACAATACACAGTTAAAATAGCATTGTTCTGTTTATTTTTTTTAAGAAGCATTACCTCTGCTGCAAGATAGGGTTGTTAATTCATTTTAAGTGACTCCCTGCTTGACAGGAAATTAATTACAATTTTGATGAACCCTCTAGAATGCTGCTGTCTCAAAGCATGCCCTCTCCTTATCTAGAAAAAATAACTAAATAAAAAGATCCTGTAAGTCTGTCTGATACAACAAAGTAGAAGTGAAAGAAATATCAGGTACTATATACCACATTCTGCAAATGATGTTGATTTTAGATGAAATGTAATCAGACCACTAAGTTTTCTCTACTGCTAAATAGGTTATGGGATTCTGACTTTACTAGGCTACATTTATTACCATACTATTAGACACTGATGAGAACACTGTGCAAAAAAAACCCAGTCGCCTGTAAAAGGGACATATTGAATAAATGCATGTAAACTAATGAAAATAATAAAAAAAAGTCTTTCACAGTTCTTAAGGCCATATGGAGAACGAATTTTACAATTCACTGGTCAAAAGGAAATAAATGTAAAATTCTATGCCAATACACTTTTCTTGACTTATTACAAAAAAAAATTAGTACTACTGTAAGCTAAAATATTTTTTAAAATATAAAATCTTAGTTTACATTATATTAGAATAAAAGATTTTATCATGTAACAACAACTTAAAAAGTTTTAAAATCTTTTCAAAAATATTGAAAAAAAATGGTCTTCCTCATAGAATTTACACTTCTGTACTGGGAAACTGAAATCTAAATGAAACTGTGGAAAGGAACACAAATTAATTAAAATTTCAGTCAGCCTCCTATCTAAGACAATTATTACAGATGTAACAAAGGTGGCAACCACGTTGCTGTTACATAGCAATTATATTTCAATCATAAAGTGCAACTCACATGACTAACCAGCCAACTACAAAATTTCAACTACATGGCTCATTATAAAACGAAACTATATATATAAAAACTTTTTTTTCAAATTTGTAACTTCATTGGAAGTTTAAATCAATATATTTTATAAGAGAGCAAGAGAGCTAATATAATATTCATAAGAACATGCCTAATTTATTCCATTTTAATGTTAAAAATATGGAATAACTGTATTCAAAAGTGAAATAGACAAATATAGCTGCCTTTTGTGACCACCAAATCAGCAAATTTATCTCAAGAACAAATCAAAAAACTGTGTGCAAAATGTCCACTTTTGATGTGGAATGTATGGGACAGCTTTAAAGGGTGCATCTGATCATCAGTGTCAGGGGAAGTTCCTATTACATTACAAATTAAAAACAAACAAACAAACAAACAAACCAAAAATAGAAAAAAGTAGGAGAAGGTGGAAATAATATTAGAATAACTTATAATACTCCTTCTGAGGAATCACAGAAGCTTATATGAGGCTAAATGTAGTTTTTTCAGTAAGAATTCTTTCACAATTTTATTTCTGATCATTTTGTGTCTAATATTTTTTGTCAATATTTAACCAACTCTCAAAACACAACAGATGACACCACAATATTTGTCACATATTCTGGTATAATTCCCATTGTGGTTTTTTGGGTTTTTTTTACAAAAGAAAAAAGTACAGACAAAATGGAAATACATCATACTCTACTCTGAGAACTAGCTCAGAAACAGAGCTAAGCATCAGTCTTATCTTAGTAAACAACTGCAAGTGGAGCAACACAAAGAAGATTTAACAGAAGATGGCATTTCTATGGACAACTAACATAGTAAAGATATTTTTAATAAAATTAATCTCTTCCTTCAGACTTCAAAAATCAGAATCCATATGCTGAGCAGACACAAAAGAACTTTTCTTGAAGAATCTGATTTCTTACTAGCAAAAGATCACCCTAATACCTTTAAGGAATGAAGAACAAGGAAAAAAGTGCCATATTTGATCTGGTAAAAAGAAAGGTCAGAATTATTTACACATCTTTTTTATGCATACATTGAAAATGTTCTCCTTCTTTCCTTTATTCTGGAAACAGTCGTTGAGGTGCTTTTAGATCTGGTCTTCAATTCCATTTTAGAAAGTTGATCCAAATTCATCTAACCAATGGATTCAGGGCCCACTCTTCAAAACAACCATCACAGCTTGTAATATATCCACTTACACGTTTAAATTTTCAAACAAGCACTTTTATTTTGTCTCCCATACACAATGCTTGGGAAAAGAGGTTTCTTTTAAAATGTGAGTGAAATAGCAGCCATACTCCGCGTGACCAAAGAATCTTCTGGTCCACTATCCTGTCTCCAACACAGGCTGAAAGCACAGCTTAAAGAAAAATACAGGAAAAGGCCAGGTGCACACTCCTCTCAAGCTGTATGTGGCCCACTGAGTTCTTGCATCAGGAGAGGTTTAATTCTCCTTCCCACTCACTACAGTGCTTGAGATTCTATTTGAAGCTATTCCTGCCACAATGACTGCAAAGAATAAAGGAAATGAAACTATCAAAGTTCTCTAGTTAGCTCTTGCTTCCTTCCATTCCCTTTCCCATCTTTATTTATTTATATTGTGATCAATCTAATGCTTACATTTTAAGTTTTTGGGGATTTTTTTTTTCATTTTTTAAGTAGAACTTAGGCACAATCCTATTATTAGGATTCCTGGATATGTAGAAAATGATTCATACATAACATTTTTTCATATTTTTATTGACAGAATCACCAAAACAAAAGCTGTGTAGGATACCTTCTAGCTTTACTCACATAGTCTCTTCTCTGGAACAGCAAAGGCCCAGATTGTGAATCGTGGAATCATTTAAGTTAGAAAAGACCTTTAAGACCACTGAGTCCAACTCTAAACCCAGCACTGCCAAGCCCACCACTAAACCATGTCCCAAAAGTGCCACATCTACACGACTTTTAAATACCCCCAGAGACAGTGGTAATACACTTCCTTGGGCAGCCTGCTCAAAGATAAAACCAAATAATGGAAAATGGCACAACTCTGTTTCCTTTGTATTGGATTACATAGATGTAGTCTATCTCTTCCACATATCTAAAAATAACTCCCAGTTCTTCTAAAGCTATCTAATAGATTCTTAAAACAGGCCAGGAAGGATTTTTTTTTTTCTCTCTTATGAGAAAGGGAAGAATAGAAATCAAAGGAAGGTGGGGAGGAGAGAGTTAAAAATCTTTCCTTCCTGCACCTAACAGCCTCAGATAAGGATACAAATCAAGCACAGTTACAGTTATGGCACTGTTTCAAGTTTCCACTGGTTTCAGAAGCTGATCAACTCCTTGTATAACTACAGCTTATCACTGCAGGTGCAAAGCAAGGCAAGGCCCAGGCTCCTGTTTTCATTTGCCAGGCTTGTGGAAGTTTCCAAAACAGGCTCTGGAAATTTTCTACCCTCTGAAAGAAGATTGTGAGTATATGTGTCAACAGACTGAGTAAGAAATAATGTGTTTTCTCAGGTCTTGCTCTAAAAAAAAAAAATGGAAAATATATGCACTGTTCATCAGATTCTAGTGCTTTGAAGCACTGCTGAATTCTATATATCAGGTATACTATGACTTGGGGGGTGGGGAGGGTCAGCCAAACTACAGATAGTAGAAAGGGAGAAAAGACATTAACCTGCTATTGTGGAAGTAAATAAACAGTTAAAAAAGGAGAAAAAAAACCACAGATGACTCTACAGGTAAATATTCTGGAAGGAAGAACGTGATTTGTTGAATTTGTGTGCTCATATACAAAAGAAAGACACCTAAATAGGTACATATACAAACGAGAAATATATTAAATATGGTCTCTTAAGAATTTATGTATATATCATCTGTATTATTTTAAAAGCCTTAAAGAGTGAAAATACTGTAAGTATATTATAGACTAGAAACACATGTACTGGACATTCAAAAATTTGCATGTGGAAAACTATTAAATCAGCCAAAGAAAAAGCAATTTATACCATCCCTAACACATCACTTACCCAAGATAAATACCATGACCTCTGCTTACCAGAAGCTGTCAAATGCTTTAATCCCCTGACCATTACAGTTGTTGAACTCTCAACCCTGCTACTCTCTTACTAAAATTGTTCTACATGATTCTAATTCTGAAAATATATCACTTCTTTCCGTCTTTTGGAAATAGAACACACTCTACAAACTGGTGGTAGTGACTGCACTATCTTTACTACTGCAATTGCAGTTTGTAGTCATCTGACTGCAAGGGATGTTTCTGAAACTTAAGTCAAAACATTTCTGTTTTCATGACTATGAATAGTTTAAAATACTTCTCTTGCTAGAAACAAAATGCCTATTCATGCGAATGTTGGCTAAATTTTCTTTACTTAAATGCCAACACTGTTTGACAGCCAGTCACTCTCTTGTAGAGAGATACAGTATCTAGTACTTACTAATATCATTGCACCAAATAATGAATGCAACATAAGCTACTGCAATGTGACAGCTGCTTCTATCAAAGCTCGGTAGTTCAATGTGACGAGAACATTTTTGTCAGAAGCGTAAACCAATTTGTACTCTATTTCACAAGAAGAGAAAGAAAAGCTTCCTTGCTGCTAAAACATGACCTTAACCTGCCTTCAGATGCTATTAAATGCCCAAACATCAAACTGCATCCTGCCTTCTGAGAAATCACAGAAGTTTCAAATGCCTTCTACTCAAGGCATCTGAAGCTGCAAGCAACAGTAGAGTGCAAGCAACATAGGAAATTATGTTTCAGTGTAAGCTGTGAAAATGCAGCAGTAACACATAAAAAATTCTTCAATACTTACAGATTCTATGCCTTTTAGGAAGAAAATAAAATTAATGCCGTTTGACTAAGCTGTATCTTACCACATTATAGTAAAATGGTGATTTGGAATGGACTTGAGCTGTAATTCTTAATAAAATTCAGTATTGTTTTACTGAATAAGTTACAATTCGTTTCTGTTGCTATTAAAAACTTGGGATGATATGTTTACGCAGGTAGAGCATCTCATTATTATTCACAAAGAATGCTAAGGTTTGAAAGTTAAACAAAAATAAAGAAACACCCATAACTAAGATTGTTACATCAATATTGAATTCTGTTATGTTACAAACAGGTATTAAAGTTATTTAGGGCAATATAATGAATTAAATATTATAACCTCAACTTTGTATTATCTGTCTTTTCATTGTTTAGATTTGCACTTAAAACACTATAATTGTTTCTGCTACGGTTCTAGACTCTACACATACAAAAACAGAAGGATTAGGTTGCCATCATCTGGAGTTGAGTTTGTTAATTTAGTTTTTACAAAACACCATTATTATAAACACCAGCCTTTGATAGATATGAAAGAAAAACAGAAACAACACAGTTGAAATAGACAGGTTTTCAATGCTGTAGAAAATGCTTCTACTACAAAAAACATTTTCTGCTTACCTTGCATATGCCAAACATAATCTATTATATAGTATGTTATCTTATATATTTTTCCAAGAACGTAACCAAGAATAGAACAGTTCAAAACTTTACCACTAAGTTGCTTTGATTTTAAATGTATTAATTAATTAATTAGAAGTATTAATTTACAAGGAAATACAGGCCATGTAGGAGTAAATGAATGTTTACTGTGTATCCACATTCTAGAGAGCTAGAAGAGGTTACAGGGGAAAAAAAAGGGACAGACACTCTAAGAAGTTGAAAATCCCACCTATATTTAAGGACAAAATTATTCAACATGTAGGATGAAAGTCTTCTTTTTTATCACTTCAGAAGTCCTTCTGAAAGAGGGAAGGGCTTCATCATAAGCTTTTCAACCCACTTGTAAAAATTCCTCCGGCAACTGATCACAGAGTATATTTTGGACAGATTTTATATACTTCTTAATATATTAACCAGGTTTCCCAATATTTCTAAGGAGTTTCTTTTTAATATGTATGTTCAGTAAGAATTTTTGTGTGTTTATTATCTGTATTTATATTATTTATATGTATATTATTTTTATTTACCTCCCTTCTACAGCACTGATTTGTTTTTACACAGTCACATGTATATTGCTCAATTCTTCTAGATTTTTAACATTAAGCTTTGAAAACCATACTTGGGAGAAAAAAAACCCAAAAGGCATATCTGAGAGAAAAATCAAAATCACTGGAAAATGAAATGCAGTCTTAACTGAATAAAGGTTTTAAAAAGATATATACTAAAATTTGTGGTGCACAATAGTCAGAAATTGTAAAGCTAACAGGAAGGAAGGAACTGTACTATAAACATAATTCATCTTACTTGGATTTTGCCTCTTGCAACAATGAAGGGTCATCTGTAGCCAAATACACTCTTTTTTTATCAACATGCATCCTGCGAGCAAGAAGCTCAAACCGCTCTTCCACATGTACCATGTACTCTTCGATGGGGTGAAATGCTGCCTCTGTCCCTACTTTGTCTGTCCTTCGGACGTGAACACTGGAAAAAGGGAGAAACTAAGAATTACATTTATAAATACTATACATGCTTTAGCAAACAAAATTTTAAATTAAATCCCTACAGAAAATAAGGAGGGATAAAACACATCCGTATCCATCGAGACACACTGACAATATGAAATTAGTCTGTTCTCAAAAGCAATATAATATTTTGACAAGGAAGGCAAAGGGTAACAAAGGAAAGAAGGACACTGAATTACAGCATGTAAGGTGGCATTCCTTGGTGCACAAGGTTAAGTTATCTACATAGATAGATAATAGGTAGATAGATAGGTAGATAGATAATGCTTGATCAATACAGGTCAAAAGGAAAATAGGAATATTTGCATCATATAATGAATTAAGTAGTTACAAATGCATTTTTTTGACCTCCTTGAAACATAACAAGTCTTCAGATACAGCAGCAGTGAAGTGCCCTACAGGCTCAATGTCAAAAGCCAACTAACATTCGGACAACCTACTGTGTACTCCTAGAACAAGAAAGTTTAAGGACTGAAGGAAATTCTGGCAAAGGAAGAAGACTCTAGCACAGCTGCAGTAACATTTTTCACACTACATGATGGAAAAACCTTTCTCCGACAAGCTGCTTTTTACTGCTTTTCTTCATGCTTGTCCCCATATCTTCCCACACAGACCTTTCCAATTCATCATTACTGTTGAGAAACTACTACCGCAAAAACAGCAGCAGGGAAGGGAAAGGCACATACCATGTTCATATGTAGCCAGTGATAAAATTAGTTGTGAATTGTGGCATGTAAAATGTAGGCTTAGCCTTTTTTCCTCAAATGTAAAAGCTATAGGCAGTGGAAAGAAGACACAGACAGTAAAGTGCCTGGAATAGAAGCTGTAAGACAATTACATTAATACAATTCTGTATTACCAGATGTGGAAGGACGTGTTAAAAACCCTTCTGTTGAGCTGCCTTTTATGTATCTGTCCAACTACAGGTAGACAATTGTGCTGAAGTACTTGGAATCAACTTGTATTATGAACAGTTAAAAAATAAGAGCTTCATCTAGAAATCACCACCATCTAGTCTCTCCCCACAAAATACTTCAAGACTGATTATCATCATAAAACAATTCTTCCTGAACAGGAATCACTACATACACATACTGAAGCACAGACAGTTAAAAAGAAAACTAAATACCCACCCGATCACTGGATGTTTGAAACCAAGTTTCCTTGTGGCTTCCTCTATTTCTTTTTCTAGCCAAGGCTGTGGACGAATCAAGTATTTCACAAACTGTGAGACCCACCAGACTGCAGGATCCCCATGTACACGAATTAGTCTATCAGCCAAGTCTTCAGGGACAGCCAAGGGCAAATAGGGTGGCCGTGGGTGTAAGCTGTCAACAATGGGAAGTTCCACCACCTGAACATCCTTATCATTAGCCTCACCTGTTTTAAAATACATACTAGGATGAGTCAAGTAGTTTACTTTATTAATAAGCTTTACCACTGGCAAATAATACATCAACTCATCTGTATCTTCAATTTCAAAAAGACTACCCAGCCCTTGCCCTACTTTTTCAGAAACAGCATTAAAAAATCCATTTTTAATATTAAAAATAATAATAATAATAATTAACAATTCTAGAATAAAAATCATAATTTTAGACTAGATCTATATACAAACTGTATCTAACAATGCACTCAAGTAGAACAAAATTGAAGGTTTTTGAATTCTTAGCAGCTGGTAGTTAATAAAACACAAAATGTGTTCCTGTTTATATATTGATACCTTGTTATATATAACTATTACGTTACTGTGTCCAAAGGCTTATCTAGACAGACTGGTTATCTAAAATGTCTAAAATTCAGTCACTTGTTTAAACAAATAAAAATTAAACAAACTAAAACATTAAAAATTAAACAAAGAAATATTTTAAGGCATAAGAAACCATTTAAAAAGTAACTACAGCTCTGCTGCTCTTTTGACATTTTATTGCAGTAAATTTCAGCATTTCAGACCTCACTATAACCACTAATTAGCTACTCTTGCTGGAAGAGGAGAAAGAAAATTCCTGTCCTCAAGAACTTAAACTATGAAGTAGCAAATTAAATAGACCAAGGAAAACACAAGCACTATATAAGCATGCGATGTAAATACAAGTAATAATTTGTTATATTTTAAACATAAACAACAGTAGAATATACAGATGGTTTAGATGGGATTTTACTTCAAGGTTTAACAGACACCAAACATCTTTTAAGAGTTTTTACAAATTACACAAACACAATTGTCTACATAACTGATAATTCAAAGCTATGTTCATATACTGAAATAAATTATAATACATGACAACATAAAACAAAGCATTACTTTTTTAAAAGCATTGAACATTTCAGCTAGTATTTCTAGTGTGCTCATTTCCTCCGAAGTAACGTCTCCATTGTCTGCAGTATTTACTGGCAAAGATGGTTAGTTCTCCCTTTAGTGCTCACCAGCCAGGAAAAAAAAACTGCTTTAAATAGCCAGGAAAAAAAACCTGCTTTAAATATAAGCAAATCAAACTCATATAAATGTTGATGACCAAGTATATCTTAATGCTGAAAAAATCAATTCAGAGAAAGAATAATGAGTTTAAGAGTTTAAGAACAGTTAAAGATCCCAAAGGTTAGAACTTTTGCAAGACTAGTCAAAATTCTGCAGTAACTCTCTGAGATATGATTACTTAAATAAGGAATGTTTTTTATGCTCAGGTATATTTTCAACTCATTTTTACCAGATTTGGAAATCTATCTTCCAAGATGTATCTATATGTCAGTATACCATCACTGTAAGGGATTCTTTAGAAGAATTTCCCATACTACAGGTATGGATGATTCTTTTCAATTCAAGATGCCAGGTCATATTTTTATCATCTATTATATCACACTCACAGGAAAAGATTTATTAGAAGTTCATAAATTCAGCAAAAACATTGAGCACTTGAATCTTATATTATGGTGGATAATACTTAATTAGTATGGCTTCAGAAAGCTGCAATAAAGAAAAGCAGCATGAAGCCAGGGAAGTGCTAAATCTGGTGCAGATGTGAAGTATCAGGCAAAAGTTTAGACAATAAATGTTTAGCTTGGGATGAAAGAATGCTTGAGGTTCCATCCTTTTTACCTTTTTCCTCTCAGCTGAGAATAGGAGAAGAAACAGGGTGGCAAATAAAACAATAACACTCTTAGCCAGGAGAAGAAAGAAAAGACTTCCATCTTAAGTTAGGAAAGAAGTAAATTTGCTGCAAATCTTTTGAGGGGAAAAAGCAGGTGATGCAAAGCTGCATATAAAAGGTGGATTTTTATTAAGTACAGCATCACTGATGAGCTTTTAAACTTTGTTTTGTGACTGAATAAATACGCTGGTCTGTAAAGACAGTCATCTGTAAAATCTTGCTATTGATAAATATGATGGAGCAATCTGACCCACCATTTGACATTCCCACCCTGAAAAGCACTCAATACACTGTTCAATCCTATTTAAAGGATGAGTGAGCTTCTAAAACTTTCCATAGGCTATCTTAAGGTTTTGAAGAAATGAAATTGGACAGAAATAACTAGGAAAACTCTCAGCATACATAGGAAACTATATTAAAGTATACCAAAATCACAGAATATCAAAGAAGATTGTGAAAAAATAATCAGATTTCAGCTCTATGTGACATGCTGTTTGAATTGTACCAAAGTTGCAAGACTTGCTGCAAATCAAAATCAGAAAGAAACAAAATGTATTTCATTAGGAAAAACAATTTGATAGTACAAAATTAACTACTAGGTCAAGCAGTGTATTAAAAAAAAATTCTAATCAAATCATAAGTATGGTCATGGCTATTTCAATGATGTTGTAGTTTGTTAATTGCTTACATACAACTATCATCTGCATAACCAAACACATAGATATGTGTACAATTCCAGAAAACCTTATGGCAACTCTCTAGATTGTATTACCTGATTTATCTTACCTGAATGAAGGAAAAACTCCCTCTTGGTCTTCATTCACTTTTAAAAATATGAGAGAGTAGATGCAGTGAAAGGAAAACTTACAGCAACTGTTTGCTTTTGCACTGGACAAAACCAGTGTAGTAACCCTGAAGGAGTAAACAACTCTCTGCAACTGCCATACAGGCAAGAGACAGCATTCTTACCCTACCGATCACTTTTTTTTTATAGCATCTGTGAAAAGATTCCTAATAGGCAATGAGCTTGTCCTATTTTCAATAGGCATAGTTTAAAAAACTGTTATCCTTTTTTGCACAGTAGGATATTGGTTTATTTTACTCAAAAATAAGCTGCCATCAAAATCAATGATACAGGAGATAACCAAAACTCAGTCAGATCAATAAGCAAGCAGATACACTAGAAAATGATAAGTCACATTGCTGATTCATATGAATTTTAACTGAAGATAATGAAACCAAATTAAAAAAACAGAATGAATTTTTAATCCACATTTCAGTTGTTAGATACATTTTGCTCTAATTTGTAAAATATTTGAGTTTTTTCTACTTGACAGATGTATATTTTTAAGTAATAGATAAGCCATAAAAGGTAATAATCCATACTTATGTTTATGTATTTTTCTCATGTTGGTAGTTTTAATCACAGAATTATCATGTCAATCAGGTCCAAATCCCTGCTCAGTGGTGGTATAATTTTGACATTTGATCACATAAGCATAGAATTATTTAGGTTGGAAGATACCTCTAGAGTTGTTATACATAACTTACATGTCAGAAATACTTCACGTAACTTCTTCTGATGTGATTTATTTTACTTTCACAGTTGTCAAAATTTGTCACTATAATTCTATTTATAGCTTAACTTTCATATGATTCCAGGCACTGTGTTTCAGTTTGGAATAACCTAAAAAATTGTCTTCCAGAGTTCTGTAGCTTAATCCTGTTGTGGATTTTACTTCACTGAGTAACCAAAGATTGAGTATTTTTGCAAGTCATAAAGTCCTGAAATATTGAAAACACTCACTTCTACCATAACAATGTGCTCTGGAAGAAGGTCCTGGACTGAAATTGATTTTATTTCAGATGACCCATGCCAACTGTACCATCTAGTTCTTATTTACTAACAGTTTTTGGATATGCTCATCACTACATCAGTAACACAGTTTCAATTTCCAGGAGATCCACTGAATACTTTTAAGACACTGAAATGGGTTCCATGTGTTATAAAAAAGCATAACTTTGCTTCGCTGCAGTATCCCAATGTGCCTTAATCACTTTAAAGCTCTCAGGACTTATATAATTTTTGTGATTTGGCATAACCTTACCATCTGTCTACTTTTCAAATTTACTCTAGTTTAAAGCCAATTTAAAAACTTCTGCTATTTGTATCTTTCTTACCAACTTCGTTTTCTTGGACGCCTGAAAAATGTTGGTTTGACTCAAAAAGACCTTTGGACTTTTGTCGTTTTAGGTAACCTTACTTCCTGTCATCTGAACATTGGCTCATACCTGCACTTGGATGGGCATTTTCTCTGGATGTTGATTAATTTCTTACTGGAAAGGAGGCTTACATTTTACCATGCAATCACTACTTTTAGTTAATGTTAACTGAAAACCTGTTTGATCATTCATTCTCCTATTATTTCAAAATTCATCAGCTAATTTCAATTTTTTCGGTAAGTCCTTAAAAGTATGACAAAGAACACTATGTTAGGGACACTCCTGTCTTGTAACTGAGAACTTCAATTTAATTTCAGTTTGTGTTACTAGCAACACAACTGAATAAATAAACTGATGTAAAAATGGAATAGCTTCCCTGTTTTTCTTATTATGTTTCTATAAGATACTTAATTAAGCTGATACCAACCTGCATAGACTTATCACAGATCTGCTTAACCAAGCCCTATAGCACAAAGGACTGACTGCCAATTTGTAACCTTACCCAAGTGAACAACTCTAAATTCCAGCAGGAGATGCGACAGAGCGCTGGGAAAGCTGTTTGATTAGCACAGGATATGGTGAGAGGGTTGTGCTGAATTCTCTCAAGGCTCCTCATTGTCCTGTTTGTTCCTGTTATGTATTGCAAAGGACAGCAGGTTCAGGGTTTATCAATGATATTTCAGGGCTTTTCTTTTCAGACATAGTAAAAAGTGAAAACTATGCAAAGTTATGGCATTACCCTCTTTATGGATTGTCAAATAGTTCAGAAGAAAGTAAATGCTTTTATCTGTTTTGTGATGCATACTACACCTCCGACAACGATCTCCTGGGCATTTGCAAACTTAAATAAAGTTACCTCATAAGAGCTTTATGCCATATTTGAATTATAAAATGGAATTGACATGAGGTAAAAATCATATTTTTCTTTTAAAGTAGTCAATGTAAAATACAACTCATATCTAAATGCTTTTTTTCTCTAACCTTTTGCTTTGTACAATTTTAATATAGAATTTTTAAACTTGGTTTATAGATTATTTCTCATTAGTGTTCCACTTACAAATTTTTTAATCATGCTTTATGTAACCAAGCCTTTTATGGCAGACAGGTATTGAATAATTTGCTGAAATTCTGTTTCAAAGAAACTGAAAATACAGTCCTTTCTTTTCCCAGGATTCAGATGTCATATGGATAGTGTTTTTGTCATCCCAAGGGGCTGAATCTTGATACCTTCAGGAGTGAATAAACCAAAATGTTTTCAAACATTCAAGTAAACAGCAAACAGAATTGATGTTTTAAAAGTAAGCTCATACATAAGGATAGTTGAAATAACTCAGGAACACATAAAAAAGATCACTGCAGCTATATTGATGAAAAACCAATTTTGGATTTGATTTCAAACAATTCCACTGAGGCGTTCTCTCTATTTCAGTCTAATGTTAATTATTGTACATTTGAAAATGGTTCCAAATACTTGCTTTCAATGTTAAGCTATCTTTTCTGGAATAGAAAATAGCTTATTTTTATAATAACCCCTCAACAGCTTCAGGGACTTATCTCTTGCATGCATATGCTGACTGGACGTACGCTTGAGCCTGTGACAGGGATAAGCATGTGAAAAACAAGACAACATGCAGACAATATTTCATGTCTCATGACCTAGAAGTTTCCAACAGGTCATAACAATGGAGCTCAATATTTGCAGCAGGCTGTCCAGACATCTAGTGGAGAAGCACTCCTGTTGCCCTGATTTTTTCAGCCTTCTCTTCTGTTTCACAGTTTCATGTTTTAGGTTCTTTCTCATGCTCTGGTCTGTAAACACTGGCAATTGTTTATCATAGTTTCAAGATAGTTAACATTCTTTGTTCTTAGAGATATGGACAGCTGATGGACAGTTGTCTTGACCAATGGGATGGGGAGAGGTGTCAACCTTCTCCCCCAATCCCTGGCCTTTGGTAGATATGATATATATTGGAGTCAGACTTTCAAATAAAGTAGAGTTTTAGTTCATGCCTTCTGATCAAAGTGTGAGTGTGTGTTTGTGTGTGTGTGACAAATTGCATCACACTCCCAGTTTAGACAAGACATTTTGAGATGGTGGTTTACAACTCCCAATCTTGTATTGTTCTAATTTGAACACTTGGAGGACTTCTCTTTCAGTGAATTAGTGAAAGTACCTCCATATGCAAATCCAGATGGGACAGCTCTCAAGGTATTTGTACACAAAAGGGCATTTTAGTTACCCATAAATAAAACAGAAGAGAATAAACCTTCTATGCTGTTTGAGATTCACAGCAGTGAGGCACATGTCACCTTAACAATGCACCTCCAAGAAACAAGGATGCATTCTACTTCAAATGGTCTACCAACATGAAAGCAGAAAATCAAGAGTGTAAGCCTGCAATAATGGAAAAGGAAATTTTTCTGATCTTCAGTCACAGGGGAAAATGTAATGGAAGTATCAGGAAAAGAACAAGATGCATGAAGAGAAAGAATGGCCACCATCATAATTCATACATTCCCAAGCATCAGAGCCAAAACCCACAGTGCTGCTCTGGGATGTCTCCCACCTGGAAATGGCAGCAGTTGTTTTCAAGATGTAGGAAGGGTTTGGATGACTTCAATTCAACTCCACAGCTGCCAGTTCAGGTTACCCTTGTTTAAAGATTACTTAAAAATAAGTAATATTACTAAACTAGAACGTTATAATGGCCAGTGTAATAGATGAGAAAGCTCAAAACTGGAATGCAGGTCATAATTCCCCAAAAAGCTAACAATGCTTCAATTTGCATTGAAATTTATGCAGCCAAACGAAGAACTCAGATTAACATTTTAAACTTTGCAGCTTGTTTGAGACCTAACATACATAGTTTACCTCATGTCATCTCTTTATATTCAAAAAAAACCTGATTTTTTTTCATTTGAGTACAAAACACACTATTTTTCCCTACTGTGCATGCTGCAGTACAACTTTTCAAGTAAAGAATGGTTACCTTAAATCAAATAAACCCTAATATTAAGACAATTTGTAGGTTTTTTTGCTTAATAAACAATTCTTAGAAGGGCAACAGTTAAACAAAAACCTTTTTTACAGTTTGTAATAGACATTTTGTTTACCAATCTGTAATTTGTCATCCATGATTTAATGCTCATGAGGAAAGTTTGCAATTAACCACTAACCTACAGGTACTAGTTTTGCTACTACGTGCCAGGGGGCAACACTAATCTGTCAGGAAAAAGGGAAAGTCATGATTCAAAGTGTAGTACTTCACAGGAACAGCACAAGATCGGTGATCAAATATGTGATTGATTATTCCTACCACTGAAAAGAACAAAACCATGAATCCTTTTCCCTACCTCCATGCACTCTTTGGATTTCTAAATCTTCAGCTTCAGCTTCCCCTTATCAAGGTAAGCAGGGAAAGAAGCCCTTGCTATTTGGAAAGTAATTATTTCAGTGGGCACATTTAGGTTACCTTCCTTCATTTCAACACAGTGAAAGAATTCTCATGGAACGTGTTTGCTCATCTGCTTATGGTCCTGCCTGTGCAAGGAACTCTTATCACACTCAGTTGCATTTTATACAAATCTTAACCTAAATTAGCATGACATAAGGAGAACTCACTGAATACAACCCCAAACTTTTTGCTTCTTGAGCATTTTTTGATAGATAGCATCATTATATAAATCAACCTTTAAATACAGATATTCTTAATTCTGCTTTCAGAAAATTTATTAGACAGACAATGGCTGTATTTAAATGAAAGTATTTCTCATTTATCTCCCACCCTGTTAAAAGATGCCACTGACATGCGAAACAACTTCTAAGAACACCATTCTTTTACCAAGAATAGATTTGATGAAATGCCTCATAAAATTAGATGAGAACCAGTGGTACATTTAGGCCACATAAATGGCTTAATTAGGATCAACTTGGCTTGATTGATTACAACATGAAAACACACAGATGTATTTTATGAAAACCTCCTTAAAACACAAATTAATTTAGTTTAGTATGGCAGATTTGAGACTGCACAAGTGAACTTCATGACACAAGCTGTAAGACAATATTAAAAGTATCACTACAAAACAAACGAAGTAAAAAACCCCATGCCCACTCAAAAACCAAAGACAAACATTCTTCTGTCTTAAAAACCCCCAAAAGAAACAAAACTAGTTACAAGAAAAGACTGCATCTCCAGTAATTCCAATTTCAGATCATGCAATTTTTTTTGCTTTTCTGCTTCTGGACCAGTTGCCATAATAGGGGTCAACAGCAGCAGTGAGTTGTTAAAAAGCAAACTTAATCTCTACTCAAAATTGTCCAGCCACATCTTTGTCTAAAAGTAGAAATACTTCCCATACAGAAATACCTATAAAATGTGGCAGGACCAGCTTTTAAAATTTGCTTTATTTTAGAACTGAATTATGGTTTTTAATCTCCTACAGCAGCTTTTTATGTCCTTGAATCAGTGTAGGTCTTTCTCAGAGTCCTTTCATATTTATCAATATTCATTTTGAAGGCCAGATAACCGAAGTAGACTGTGTCCTGCAGCCTAGCTTTGCTCTGCACAGTGAAAATGACTTCTTGCTATTATTCAATAACCCTCCAATTAGACAAAAATAAGAATCACTTAGCTCTTTTAGGCTACTGCATTGCTCTGAAAACTCAGATGTACCTCATTAGAATTCCAAGGGCCTTTTAAGAGTTACCACCTCCTAAATATATTTATGTGTTCACATAGACAAATGTCTTTACATAGAGTATCTTACAAGGCACCTTGAGGACAAAAAAAATCTACACAATATCAGTAACTTGATTTCAAGATTAACATAATTTTAGAAAAGGGAAAATTCAGAGGTTGCTGTTATACTCTGTTCGGTATAAATAGAAATAGAACTTGTTTCAAATAAAATGTAAATAATGCAAGTCACTGCATAAAAACAATGTTACAAACTAGAACTAGAAATTAATCCATTTTTTCTGAAGAGTTTATAAATAGGAGTAAGACGTGGGAGCAATACGTAATTCATACAGTTGTATGCAATATAAAGGGGTTTTTAGGCCAATACTAAATATTCAGCTGATTTCCATAAAAAACTACTGTCAAGGAATATCTAGTTCATGGAGTGAAACTTTTTAATTTATTGCAATTAATTCTGTACAACTTTTTATGATTTAATTTTGCAATTTTTATTTAGTCCTTCTGATTACTGTTGCCAGATAGGCTTTAATAAATTAAACATTCATTTTGTGTACCCACAGTATCCTCACACTTGAATTATACATATAAACATATTAGTTAATTCATATTTTAAGATTGTAGTTCAATTAATACTTAAAAGCTGGCACTACCAAGAAATGAAGAGCTCTGCCATTTTTTCCCCTCTGGGTATCACTTCCTCAAAAGCATTAATTCATCAAACCATAGTTAGAGGCAGTGAAATCAATATTCAAGGATAACTGCAGGAAACTTTGTTTCAGGTTTCCTTTTTCAAGTTATCTTTCATCTTTCTGGTTTTTAGGCCTTATGGGAAGGAGCACATAGTGTTATTTAAAGCATGTAGATGGCTTCTTTATCTCTACTTCTTTACATCCCCTCATTCTCCAGCTGGAAATGCAGATATGACTTCTAAAAGTACATTAATCTGTCCTTCCTATATAATCTGTTTTCTTCTTCATTTATTATTTTTTTTTGGTCTGGTTATTTTATAGACCTCTTTCAATTTATTATTGGGGAATGCCACCACAACATCATAAATCAGCAAGTAAAAAATGATAAGAAGAGGCTCAGTTTTAGCACACCACAATGATAACAGAACATTATGACTTGGCTAACTAATTAATTTAAAGAAAATTAATCAAAAATTTCATTATAAATTTGCCTTCACAGGTTCTCTATGTTTTGGCTTTTATTACTAGTAAATCATCCATGCTTCTTATAAAAACTCCTACCTAAATTGTTCATAAACAGTTTGACCATAGATATCAAAGGAAAAATGAATTACAAGAAAGATGCAATTACAGGCAAGATATGATTTTAGAACTAAAAAGAGCATATATACAACCATTCCTTAAGATTTTTTTCTCTAGAATGACAGTATGAGTGAAAAAAAGGACAAGGAAAACCTATGCCACAGTGTAAAATAACTGCTGTATTTACAGAAATCTGCAAAAGAATTCTCAATCATTTAATACGTTTAAGACAGAAAATTGAAACTTGATCCCAGAACTACCATGTCAAACACAAAGAACAATTCCTGCAAGACATGACGTGGGCTGAGCTGACCCTTAATTCTTCACAGATGAGAAGAGGTCTTACTAATCTGCTATCAGGCAAATATCAGCTTGCTCATTAAAATTCACTCTACTTCCCAAATTCCAAAAACAAGCTTAGCTTTTATACCTCGTTAGGAGAGGACTGGACAAAGAAAATTCCAGAACTATATGTACTCTCAGCTTATATATAATTAATATAATCTCAGTTTATATATAATTCATTCTTTGGAGAAGGTATTACTATCTAAATTGTTTCACTGAAGATAAAGTTCAGAAAAAGCAAAATTTTGTGCTGCAAATAAAATGTCAAGCAGGAGCAATTAAAATAAAAATAAGAAAGATAAATGTACAAATTTAAACAATTTTGTCATGAAGCATATTTTACTAAATTACTATCTATTCGGGTCTGCAAATTACATGAAAGCATTTCTCTTAGATAATAGACTTTTCTGATTTGTTGGCCTATTTCTATAATTCACATTGAACACAAGCTATAATTATTCACTTGTGTAAATATTTTTGATGCATAATTTTACAAAATCATGAAAATTCCCTACATCCCATAGGAGAAACATTTTGCTTATGAAAATGAAAATTGATAAATGTAAATGCATTTTAATACATTTATTTTGAAAATCTAGAAAATCCCATGCTGGCTTTAGAATTTGTTGAGAAAAAAAAAATTAAAGGTGTGATTTTGCAAACATACTGCTCTTAACTAGAGTTAAGACTTTCAGACTTATTTGTCCCTGAAAAAAACAGGGATTAAATAAATAGATATACAGGCAAATAAAAATCCATATAAATTTAGGGAAATACAAAAAACACACAGAAGTCTTCAGCACAATACACTGTCTTTAAAATTTAGCAGCAATTAAGTATCCAGTGAAGACTCCTACTGAGGCCACACTGAGGCTAGTACAGAGATGGATTGCCTCACTCATCCTCACTGACCAAGCCATTGCACAAGATCAGAATTTAGCACAGTTTATCGCATGTGTGACTGGCCAACAGGCTGACTAGAGAAACATTGTCTTTCATAGCTCAATGTCCTCTAGCTCTAGAAAATCAAAACTCTAATTAGTGGCATTCATTATTTAAAAAATAATTATTTAAAAAATAATTGATCACATCAGCATATTCAAACTATTCATCACGATGTAGAAACTAAAAACAGAACAAAACAAAACAAAACCCAAAACTCCCCAACAAACCAAAAAAAACTCCAAACAGCTCCCCCAAAAAAGATTTAAAAAAAACACACAAAAAAAAAAAACAAAACCAATAAAAAAACCCCAAAGAAAACCCACCAAACAACCCAAGCTGTAGGGACCTAAAATGAAGCATTATTTGCATTTTCATCAGCAAGAGCCTTTTTGGCAGGAAATCATCATCGCTTTAAATAGATTTTCATTAAAGTATATAATCTTCAAGCCATGTGTGCACGAGTGCACTGTTTTACAGCTCTCTATGCTTTAAAATTGCTCACAAAACTGCCTGCATCTATATACTGGACTCGCATAGAGGAGCCCAGTGAAGGCCACGTCCAGACAGTAGTTTCACTTACTAACTTTGCCAAACACAAATAAAACTTCATCTGAAGTTCTCAATACCTGCCTTCCATTTATAGTTGTTTTCATAAAACATCCAAACGTTTCTAAGAAACATTTTTTTTGCAAAAATATCTCATTCATAAAATCCACTGTAATTCTCACAGCTATGTTTTGTAGCATCTTGAAGCTCTGAAGAACAGATGCTATTTCAATGTGAAAATGCTGCTTCAATGTGTAAACACACAAGTTTACATGCAATCTGTAAACTGGATTTGGTAAATCTCCTTAAGTTAATTTCAGACCCGTAAAACTTTAATAGTTACTTTAAGATTCCATATGCACTGGGTATGCGGCATCCTAGTGAAAAGACTGAAGATGATGACATGTTTTGACTATCACTCACATAGAGAAAGATGTCATTTAAAACAAATACTGTTTACTTTGACACAAACAAAGCTACCTGATGCTTCAAACATCAGTGCCCAGTGCATATTCTATGCAAATTGTTCCAAACACAAATTGTTCCATTGTTGGTCCATAAAAGAATGGACCAACTTCCTGTTGTACAAATAAAATTCATATTTAACATTGCCATTGTTTTTACAACATGAATTTTGGATCTGTTCATCTTGCATTAGGAATTATTTCAACTGTTTCTTTCTTTTGTTGAGGTGTGAATGACTATTGGATACCATTTCTTTTATATTTCTATTGCTTAACATTGGTAACATTCCTGATTTTAAAAAAAGTTTATTAACAACAGCCTCTATTTAATACTCTCTTCCCACAAAAATGAGATTAATATCTAGCAGAAAACACCGTAGCAGCCTGCTGAAAAATTATAATTTAAATCTCAAATACAAAACTTTTATATTAAAAAAACTCTGCCAATGCAGAGCTATCTTACCAAGGAATTTTTTTTCAATACAGTGGGCAAACAAGATGTAAAAGGTGCTTACACATACACCACTGCCATCACAGTTACCCTGCTCCACGCACCACGAACGAGACAACACACTAATTCCACGGGAATGGAGCTGCGGAAAGGCAGGGACACGGAGCGAGGGGTTGGCGGGGCCGTACCTGACCAGTGGCCCGTGGTGGAGCCGGCCCTGTCGGTGCAGGTCTCGCTGACGGGCCGGAACACGGTCTCCCAGCCGCTGGTGGCGTAGCGCCAGTTCTGCGACTCCAGGATCAGCGTGCGCTGCGTGCCGTAGGCGATCATGAAGCAATACACCACGTGGTGAAGCTGGCAGCCATAGCCACAGCCTTTGTTGATGTTACACACAAGTTTCTTGGCCTTGCTGCAATCCTTCGGGTTCTGTAAGGATGGAGGAAAAAGTGAGCTGAAGACAAGATACACCGAAGGCTTGCGTTTTTCGGAAAAACTGGCAAATGTCATAAATCACAGAAGCTATCCTGCTATAATACACCTCCAATTAAAATGGATGAGCAAGCTCCGTGAAAATTTTATGTGAATTCTTCACTGTGAACATGAACAGTTATTGAACGTACTTCACCATCCTAATGTAAAATAGAACACGTTTAAGATTTTAAATTACTTTCTCATTTGTAAATCTGTCAGAATAAGCCAACATTTGGATTCCGAGTTCACGTTTCATCAACATGATTCTCAGTGTTGGAATGCTTTTTCCTTTGGCATTCTTTCAAGTTTGTTAGTTCTCTTTCAATAAGCATGCATGTCATCCAATGAAAGAAAATTTCCACCTGTCTACAACGTACAGAATAAAACAAATTATACAGAGTAAAACAAATGCTTATTAAGGGACTGTTTCCCAGGCTAACTGACCACATAGTAAGTACAGAATGTAAAACACATACCTGAGCAGACTGATAAAGGACAGAATTTTAATCTGCATACACTTTCCATAAAATAACATACTTCACATCCACAAACCAAGGAACCATGAGATAGAAGGCAAGTGCCTACCTTGTATGAATGCTGTGTTTAAAAGGGCAAACTAATAAATATTTTTAGGTGTGTGGAATTTTTAGGTATGTGGACAACACAACATCATAACCAACAGAATTTTTTCCTTACGTAAAAGATGGTACTTTTTTTGTACGTACTCATACTTGCGTGACTCTAGACATACTTCTAAATTCCAGAAAGGTCTTCCATAAAATCTCTAGGATGGAGATAAGACGCAAGAATACTGATATTTGAGCATCAATATTCTGTTTCAAAATCAAAATTCTGTTTCTTTCACATCTAAACAACTTTAAAAAATTTTCTGTAAATTTGCAACAAACAAATCAAATCTTCAAAAAACAGTGATCCTTGTCTGGAGAACTGAGATCCCTCCTTCAAGAGATCTTAAAGATAATTTGAATATTCTGAGTCCTAAAATATTTAAAAGAAAATTAATTTGTGCATTTAGTGGTATAAAGGAGGAGACAACAATTCAGACTTGGGGGAGGCAGGAATAACAAAACACTCAAAACAAAACAAATCCAAAACTCTACAACATGTGCTGTAACTTCAGCTTTTTTTTTTTTTTTCATTTTAAATACACCTGATTCAAAGCCTAACTAGGTATGAAAACAATAAATTAAATAAAATTTCCATTCCGAATTTTTGTTCCTCAGACCAGTACTTTTGTCTTCACAAATCTAACTGATAACTTGTGACTAAACCTAACATGTATCTTTGAAATTATAACAAATATATTTCCCACAGTCTTTCAGATGAGAAAAGGGGCCTTTCTAGTATTCTCTACAAGTCCACACAGAAAGAACTCCATGAAAAAATACCCCCTCATATCATTATTATCAGCACTATTCCATTATTTTTATTACTGTTGTCATTATTATTACTATATTTTGCTTAGTTTCAGTTATTAAACTGTTCTTATCTCAACCCACAATGGGGTTTCTTTGTGGGTTTTTGTGATTGTTTGGGGTTTCTTTCCCATTGATTCTCCGGAGGAGGAGGAGTGAGTGTCTGGGGGGTTCTTTGTTGCCAGCTTGGGTAAAGCCATAAAACTATTCTTTTTGAAAGGGATAATCTCTTTGAATTTTTAGAAATTGCCCTTAGATTGTGCTTTCTACAGTTTCTAGATTCTGCTTTCTGCAGATTATGCCATTACCTCCAAATGCTTGTGTCCTCTAAAATGAAAGCATTTAATTCATGGCATATTTGAAATATTGTCAAGGTGTGCCCTTCTCATTTTCTTTCATGCAAATATAAGCTTCATATAATAGCTTATGAACAATATTATGGAAATCAAGTAGTAATCACACAATGAAACATAATATGATAGTGTGACTGCTTACCAATGTTAATATAATGCACTTACATGGGTTTTATCATTATTTGTAGACTTAACTGAAAACCATATTTATTAGTATTAGTTTGTGACTTAAAAAGGAAGCTATTTAACTAATTTCTTTATGACTGCAGGGTTTTTTCAAATTGCTATACTCAAGTAGCAAAAAGACAAAGCAGTATTTGAGCTTCAATTGTCTATTGAGAATTTTAAAAGAAAAAGGGAAGTAGAGATACTTGGATATATTGCAAATTCAACTGGTGTTTCCAGGAAAAGGTGGAAATATTACCCATTGATAAGGAAGAAAAGTTACATTTCAAGCATCAGAATAGCTTGGGTGTTCATAAGCAAAACTGCCAACCAAAGCAACCAGTAAAATTATTGAGCTGATAAAGGATAACAGTCAATTTCAAAACGAATTAAGACTGACAAAAGAGTTCTTCTCCTGGCACAAAGTCACAGAAAAGGATTATGAATCCCTGATTTGAATGGGTAGTGCATTCTGTTCTCAACCCTAATGACACTGCTCATCACACTCTGATCTCCAATTTAATGATCTACATAATGAAGAGAGGGATGAAAGGGACCTCCACGAATGTCAAGCCCTGTAAAGTAACAGACATACAACTGCAGTAAAAACAAATGCCAAAAAAATCCAAACAAAAATTAAACAAACCCACACAAAATCCAAAATAAACAAAAAAGCTACAGCTCATGGATCACACAAAACATACTTCAATATATAGATTAGATAATCAAGCCATTTCAGAGTTTACACCTTTTGTCTTCCTCAGAATAACTTCTATGAACAATGCAACTGAAAAAATTAACAGATTTTCAGAATAGCAAAATGGCTAGAATTACGTATTTCTATGGAAGAGAATACCATCTAAAATAAAAGTAGATTTTTCTAACTGGCAAGATGAATTTAATGGTCTTTCATCACAAAGAACATGGGCATATATTTTTGCTCTCACAAAATTCAGGGTTTCCACTGGATTCTTCTTCCAGGGCTCTTGGTTGGCCTATTCACAGAAAGTAGGCTCAGATGGGAATAATGTCCCAAGTGCTGCCTCAACGTCTCACCATCTTCCAGTGCTTTCAAGTGTGTAGTCAACCATCAAAACACATGACAAACTGGCAAAAGTAAACCCTGCTCCTGAACATATTCTACTACATGAGAAATGACTGTGTAAATGAATTTAAAACAGTTTAGAGAAATGTACTTAATCCAATGAATCACAACAGATTAGAGTGGAATGGGAAAGCACTCTGCTACCATTTACTAAGTAACCTCAAAAACACAGTATAATGCTCATTAACAAAGCTGTTCTTTTTTTATATTTTCAATAAATATTTTATTCTTTGATGATACACGGTCTGCTGGAGAAGAGAGTCCCACCCAAAACCTTTGGAAAGTCCCATTATTTTAGAGAAATATGTCAAAAGTGGGTGTTTCTCATCCTAGTTATCACAAATATAATTCCTACTATCTTCTATTCCCCTTCTTTTGTGCTGTCATTTGTAATCCTTCCTTTTCATATCAGCTCCCCTCAAGACTTTGGGGGCAGAAAAAACCCAAAGAAAAAAAGACCAAGCAAACCACAGAAGTTTCTTCCAGCTGCTGGAAGAAAACATTCTTTTCTCCCTAGTCAGAAATAGTAGGTATTTGATTTGAGAGACAGAGATCTCAAATCTTCCTCTAAGATTAATTCCACTCGTTTGCACCTACCCTCCTATGACACACAAGTTTCAGCTTGAATAAAAAATCCCAGCATGCAGATGGACTTAAACACACTGTGTTCCTCAGTCCTAGGGAAATCACAGCTATCAGCAGTGATCACACTTTCTTAGGTAGTTATTGTACTGAAATCATAAAACATACTTTGATTTGATTGATTATAGTTGTACAGGGGGCATCCCTTTGCATGTATGCAGAGTGCCCAGAGCATTTTTTATTGTTGTTGTCATTTAACATGAGCACTTTTATTAAAAATATGAATCAGTAATTTTAACATGACAGAGAGGATTTAATACACTTTAAGGCAGAAAAATCTAAGTGACACATTAAATCACCAAAAATACTGTGAAGTCCAATAAGCTCAGAAAAAAGTCTTGTGACCAACTTTATTTTCTTTGCATATGTACAAAAAAAATTAAATAGTATGACAGAATATGACTAGAATATGGCAAACTATGACTAATATAATTGATGTGTTGTTGAGTACTTAGTAACCTTTCTCACCTGATTGTATTTTTAACCTTCAAAGCTGAACAAAAAGTTTTGGTGGTTTTTTTTTTGAATCAGAGGCAAAAATATTCTGCTATTGAAAGACTGCATGCTGAATCACAAACTTCCTAAAATAAACAGAACAAAAATAAGCACAAAAAAGAAGGGACAGAAAACTGCTGCTTTCATAATAATTTACTCACTTGATTACAGTACTACAGGTGTTCTTATCTGACTTCTCCTGCACATCCTCTTCAACTGTTTGATGAAAAACATCTCTGAAAATAAAGCCTCCTCCTTAAATATAAAGTCCTAGCTTTTTAAATGTTGCTCCAACTACAGGGAACTAGTTACATGTAGCCTCATTAAATCAAATTTATGATAATGTCATCCAAATGAAGTAGCAGTCATCACTATTCACAATCATTCAGCTAAACAACTTCCCAGTGAGATGTCTCAAAATAATGCAGCTGTCACTGTTCAACATGTACCACAAAAAAGCTATGCAGTACTTTCATACTTAACTAAAAAACTTTATAAGTATGTCCCATATAATTCTTCTCGCCATCAACTTGAGGAGCAAAGGTTGTTGAATTTTTCATTTTATTTTTAATACAGTTTTATTTTTAATAGAGGTGTATCAATGTGCGTAATTTCAAACCATTTGACTGCTTTACATTGGTGCATATTTCTTAAAGCAAATAAATAACTCTGTATTCTTTTTGATGACTTGCACAGTTACATTACTAAATAGAATAACAAATGGATAGTGAAAGACAAGGAAAAGGTAGAGAAAGGCTGTATTTATCAGCATGAAAAGTAGTTACAGTATACTACTGCCAAAAAGAGATATCAAAATGAAAAAGTAAGGAAACGGTCTCAGAAAAGAGTTGAAGAAGTACAACAAAGTGATGACTCCTGCACAATTTAGAGAGATGTTTTTTCCTCGGAAGGGTGTTCTTTTTTATTTAACAAGCAACAAATACATAGCTTGGTCACAGAAGAGAAGATTCCAACAGCTGAACTGTGAAATTATGAAAATCTGAGAAACAAAGTCAGCTATTTACACAAGAGAAAAGATCAGACACTAAGAGTGACCATACAAAACTGCTGCACACATGCCATAAAAATAAACCAAGTACAAATAAAACAGACTACATTAAATATCTTTTTGATCACTACACAAATAGCTTCACTCACTCAGTCATGAAAAAAAGATCCCAACACCTTTAGATCAAGTGTTATTTAAATTTTATACACACACAAGCATATATATTAAAAAGGCTTTATAAACTCAAAAACATCAGCATCTAGAGAAGTCTCAAACATGTTGAAACAATCTAGGACTTGACAATACACAATACATGCACTTCAATTTTGCTTCCTTTATGTTTTTAAAAATGGGTTGCTAGATCAGAAGTTTGATACAAAGACTTTTATACTATTCAAACTATGCAAACATATTTATGCATTTTGATACTCTAAAGAGTAAAATAAAAAAGCAGAGAATTATCTTTTACAATAAAGTGAAGAATTCAAACAGGTAAGTACAGCCCAGTAAAAACCATGGATCCAAAAAACCTCCACAAACAAAGAATCAAATAAACCAAAATAACCAACAAGAAAAATACAAACCCCAATAATTGCCTTGGAATATTACCTTCCATATACATATAAAATAATGTTTGAAACATATGCAATAATTTCTACATAATTCATTCTTATATATCAACATTCACTTTAAGCTGCAATGTAATTATTCTATTGCAAAGTTTTAGCTAAGCCCTACGTATATAAGAAGAAAAAAATGCTTACCATGATTCAAAAGCTCTATTTTCTTACCTGTAAATAAGTTATTCTTCTCTGTACCAAGTCTGTTAGATCTTTGGCCTCTTTTTCTCGCCAATCTCCAGCTCCATCTGTTTGACTGAGGTAGTACAAGTCGGTCATTATTGACCTATAAAGAACAATGAAAAACAATCTTAACATTACTAAATTGGAGGATTAAATGAAATCAAAGACAAATTGAAGATATATTTCAATTGCACCTTCAAAATCAGTTTCCTCATGCACTGGCATGCACATGTCCTACTGCAAAATTCAAACAGCAGCCAGATGAGTCTTTCATCTAACAAATGTTACATACCCATTAGCAATTAAAAATTAAAAATTCGAAACAGACTCATGGCCATGCAAGTCCATACTACAAAACACGAATTTTGAGGAACTATCACGTACTAAATTTAGATTATCTAATACATTAGAGATTCTCTTCGTAGGGTTATAACATTTCATTGGCCAAACAAGAGAGTAAAGAACTCATCATCATGAAAATGAAAATGTTATATGACATTTATTTGTTAAAATTTGGAGATTAGTCAAAATTACTGATTTTGTCCAAACAGTAGCACCCTGGAAAAGATTTTTTTTTTTTTTAAATTTCTGTGGCTTTTGGGAAGAAATAGAAAACTAGAGACAAACTATTCAAAGTGTTTCTAATGGTTATTCTAAAAGCAAACGGTGGCCCAATTCAAAACCAGTAATTTCAGAGTTGGTTTCATAGATTGCGAATATTTAATATTTCTAAACATTTCTCTATAACAGTACTGAAGTTGTAAGTTTGGACCACTTTTCATAATACCTTCATCTGAACTTCAGACGCTGCTATTTATTGCCTGAAATTCTTGATAAACCACAGTTTTGATCACTAGAACAAGAACCAACAAAACAAAGGCAGAGAAATTCGGGAGGTGACCAAAAAAAAGTGTGAGGGTAAGAAAAATACATTTCCTAACAACATATGAAGTGGTCTTGTCAAGCTGTTGGCAGCACTTGTTAGCACTGGAAGCACAAACCCAATTCACCAAGGCTACCTGTTGTACACAAATGAGAGGAGCAGGCTGCATATCCCTACTAGGAATTTACTTCCAATGACACAATATTCAAGCAGTAAATATTGAGATAAATCAAATTAGGGCACCTCTGTCTTTATCAGCGGAGTTATCAGACAAATATTTCTTGCTAATTTAATAACTGGAGTTATGGATCTGTAGTTTTATTCTCCTATACTCATTCTGGTCTTTATCCCCATGCTTCTACGCAGGGTGACAGAGACACTGCCTATGGCATCTCCCATTGTATAAAATATTTAACCCAAATTATTCAGCAGCAGTAATCTTCACCCTCTGTCAATCAACTGGAAGAACCTTATCTACATTCTAATCAGAAACTATATAAACTGGATTTTCTTTTACAAGGTAATTGAGCTTGAAACACCCTATTGGGGCTTTGAATAAAAATTAATTTAAAGCATCACCAGGTAACTAATTTTAAATCAGTAACTCTTAAAGACAAATAATACTCACAGTTTAACATGCACACACAGTTTAAAGAGAATAAGAACAGAACTTATGATGGACTAGTTCTAATACAATGGATTATATACAGACAACTGAAGAGATAAAGGGTCTGCTCCTCTTAAGACAGTTTCCCTACTTGTAGAAAACACACAGGATAGTAGGCATACTAGAAAAGGAAACTGATGCATTTTCTTGGGAGTTTAAATATATTTTTCCTCTCAATCAGGATGTAACCATGTTGGGTGTTTAAAGAAGAAATGCAAAGTTAAGGTTTAAAAATTAAAAAATGAAAAAAAATCCTTGATCATTAAAAGCAGCTGTGCAACTGCATAGACCCATTTTAAACCATTTTCAAATGCGCTTTCATTAGCCTTAAAAAAGTATTTTCTGTACCTGTGATGTAATCAGGGTACTCTCCCTATACTTTATAGAAATATAGTTCCATTAAATATTGAAAAAATAACAGAAAATACAAAGTTTACCAATTAAATAAAACAAAAACAAAAAAAATTCTGTCAACTCTTAAGCAATTTTCCTATTTCTAAAGAAAAAAGTGTTGCCCAAATTTTATTTTTTATATTATTGGCCATGGTGACCATGACAAAGAAAAGGCAGTAGCTTAGTTTTAATAATCAGCCTTATGGATGAAATATAATTACTTGGATAATTTTTGAGGTAAGAAAAATGGTGAGAGTGTCCTTACATAGCCTCAATGACTCACCACATTAGGTAAAGGCAGCTTTACTCAGTAGAAACCATAAAAAGTATCAAATGATTTGCAGGAAATGTTATGAATTCATGAAAGAGTTTTCAGACAGTATCCATAATCTTCTTAAAATATATATATATATAAAACTCTGAAGTAAACCAGGAAGTGGAAAATTCACAGGTGTTACCACACAGAAATAATTATAAGGTAGCACTATTTTAAGACACAGTCGCAGAGACCTTCTTTCTTTGATTGTTACTGCTCAGAAAAGTGCATTTTCTAGCTACATCTGCTAGGGTTTTTTGAGTGTGACAGGCCACTGTGATAACTTATTAATACAGATTCATAAGAGACACAAATACCAAAGATGAGGGTTACACTCCATGCAGCGAGGTAAAAGCACAGGGAGTGGTGACCCATGAGCCCAAGACAGCTCAGAGCAGACAAGGACGAGCCTGCACAGGGTTATTAGAGGCTCCCGCAGGTGGTAAAATGGCAGGAAACTTCACTTACTAACCAACAACATTAACTTGTTGCTCTTGTTGTTTCATATAATAAAATAAATCTTGGAGCTGCACTTAAAAGCATTTTGCTCCTGGAAAGCAAAATGGAGGAAAAAAAATCTGGCTGTGTTTCATCTGTGTTTGATTAAAGAGGGAAGGGCGGGCATTTTTAAAAATCAGTCTAGACATTTATTCTAGTCATATGGAAAATTTTAAACTGCCTGAAAATTTTACATCAACAAATAAAAACTCAAAGGAAAATATGTAACTCAAAGGAAATAATGTGAAAATTTGTCCAAACACTATGCATCAATTGTTGGCCAGTTACCACAAAATCCCTGATGACAGCTACTCCCCAGGAGAAGGAATGAAACTAACTCAGTTACAACCACCTTGCAAACAACTTTTGTCAACACGGGAAATTACCATGACAACCAGAGGATTAATTTGCTCTTCTTTAATAACTCAGTATCAAATAGTCTTTCCAATATTTAGATGAATTTACTCCCAACAGCCCTCTTCCCTATAGCAACTACAAGAATACAATTATGTAATTCTCAAGGGAACTCTTGTGTTGGGCAGCACAGTTTCTCAAACAGAATCAGTACTGAAATACTGGACAAAAATATATGCAAGAGCAGCACTCTCCCAGAGAAAATCCACACTGCTCCTAGGACATAGCCAACAGTGACTCAGGCATCCAACAAGAAGCACTATCATATGGGTCGTCAACAATTTGTTTAAGATCACCAAAATTAACAAAGAACTCCAATACTACTAGTATAGAACCACAGAAACTGAAGTTTATAATCTCTTAGAAAGCAGCTCTTCATCTATGACACAGTAGGCTTTCCTCAAACAAAACAAAACAAAACATTAGCCTCTTTCTTTACATAGCTATCTCATCATTTGATACCCACCTCTTTTTTTTTCCCACATAAGGACAGCATGAAAAACTCCTTTAAGTACTTAACAGTAATTAACACTAATCTTTCTAATCCAAACATTAGATTATAATATATATTAAAATTTGTGAGGTATCTTTATGTATATTTATGTGCATGTATATATATGAAAGTAAGTAATAACAGCTCACTTGCAGCGTTCCATTTATCTAAAATATAACTTTTTAAGACACAACTAAACAAAAGAGCATTTGGCAGCAGGTTTAACCCCTTTAAAATTTTTTCAAAAAGTACATGTGTACTTAATAGACCAAACCAATGAACAGGCAATAAATAAAAAACAAAACAAAAAAAACCCCCAAACAAACAAAACCCAAACAAACAACAAACAAACAAACAAACAAAAAGGAAAAAAATTAAAAAGGAAAAAAAATTCAATCCACTGTGCCTCTGAGCACAAAGGGCAAATCAGATGTTCTCATTCCAAACTTATGTTACATTCCTTTCAGAGAAGCAACCAGATGGACAGTGTGGAGAGGGGATGAGACTGCTCCTTCCCTGGGGAGCTACTGGGCACTGTAAGGGAAAAGAACATCCCAGAGACAGCAGTGCCAAAGCATGTGCACACAAAAAGCTGGGAATTTTCCTGCAATTCACACAACAAGGCTGAAAGATTAAAGAGAAAGAAGGAGACAGCTTGACCTTAAAGGTGCAGGAGAAAACTACCTCAGGTCTAGAGGTAATCAAGAAGTGCGTTCTGCAACACAAGATAATTCTACTGCTTGAAGGCAACATTGCAAATGCACCAGGAACACAGGCTGAATATTGTAGAAATATTTTTGCATCTGTTTTTTATTAATGCAATTCCTTTGAATTTCTATACTGTAAAAAGATTGTCAAGATTCAGTTTAATAAAAAACTAGTTTATGGCTGTTGGATTTTAGTTTAAGTTACTTTAGTCTTCTTTGAGGACCTCACCAGACAGGAAGGTCTACACAGACCTTTTACTAAGACTAAATAGACTTCAGATTATTCTATATTTAATAACCACCGTGACAGCTGAAAGAATACTTGTACTCAAGACAAAAATTCTCAGAGGAAAAAAAAAGAGCAGTTGTGATTGCTTGCATCATATACAAACTTCTTTCTGTACCACAGTGAGATTCATCTCATAACTTCAAGAGGTTGTCCTGGTTCAGGGCAAATTTGGGAAGAAACCTCTGAATGGGGCTCCTCTGGAAAAGCAAATCCAAATGGCCCCTCCTCCACAACTGCTTCAGAAAAATCTTCCTTGGAGAAAAGTGGAAAAAGCTATTTATTTAACAAACAAAGTGCCCAGGAGCACACAGAATGAATAATATGAAACAATAAAACCTTTCGTTCTGAAGTGAGATGGCAAACTGAGAAAAGTCCTGGCTGTGGGTGCGCTCATCTCTCTCAGTCTCTTATCAATTCCTCCGGCACTGGAGAAAAATGCTGTCCTGGGCCCCAGAGGGCACAGGGATGATCTCTCAATTCTCCTCTGGGTTTTCAGTCCAGAGCACGTTTAAACAGCCCCAAGGAAAAAAAAAAAAAAATCCAGGGAGCTTCTCTGCCCTAGCTAGCTAAAACTAACTGAAAAAAAAAAAGCACAGGAGCTCTCTGTCCCGCAGCACTCTGTCCAAGCCTCAGCCGAACGAACAAACAGTCCCGGAGAAGAATGCAGAGGAGTAAAATAGTTTTTCAAAACAAACAGCACTCTGAGAATCAACTTTAAAGGTACAGAACACAATATACAGAACAGACGACTGGGGATATAGGCATCATAAAGTCACGCTAGGACAGAGGCAGTTTTATAATTCAATGCAAAAGATTTTATGTACCTCTGGAATGGGTTTCAGCCCGTCCTGAAGTATAGAGAGATGTGAACATAAGGGTGTCAGAAATGCAGAAACTTGGAAATTGAGACTTATTGAATTAATAATTATTGGTGTAGAACAGAAAGGACTAAGGAAAAGGACTCATTCTGGGAGGCAGCAGCATAAAAACCTTCTGGCATCAAACACACACAACATCTTTCAAGGTTTCACATGGTGCCTGCCTCATCCTGGCTTTAAAAACAGCAATAAAGTACACATAAGTGATTCTGTTATCATGTCAGAAATTCTGGTATTAGACTACTTGCTCCAGTTTTTAGCAGAGATACTTTAAAAGGTACTTAAGAATCCATGACCTAAGGTTCAAGAAGCCCAGACAGAAATAACATCTGTGGAGAAAAAATATTTCTGAGAGGAGATAACTTGAAACAAACTGTCCAGGGAAGTGACAGCTTCTCTGTCAGTTCACTGCTCAAGTGAAGATCTCAAATCTTTTGGAAAATTCTGCTTCAGCCAAGCACTACTTCTATTTCACTCTAATACATAAAACTGCACTTGGCAGAGCACTAATTGGATGAAATTTAATCATGTCTTTTATATAAATACTAACTCTCAATAATTGAATAGTCCCTTCTCACTTTCAACTCAATCTGTGACAAAATGGATTTTGGAATTGTGGAATATTAAATTACAAAATTTAATGGACTATACTATTTGCCCATATTAATAATCAAATTCATATTGTCTTTATGTTTTAAATAGTGTTTGCATTACTTCTAAGGAATTGAAAATTCTTATGATTTTTTCCCTTTACTATTCTATTATTTTCAGAGGCTCTTGCTTTATTACTGATGTTCACACATCACAGCTTTTTTCAGGGCATTGATTTAAGGTAGTATATTTAGTCAATTCAACTATTTTTGTGTAACTGTTTACTGATGAGACACAGACTGTCATTGCAATGCTGTTCAAAACCGAGTTGTAATATGCTTAAAGACAGATGTCACTGAATTTTTATGAGTTCCTGGATTAATTTTGTTCAGCACAAACAAAACTCACACGGAATATTTTAATACAATGTAAAAGGTACTCCAACAATAGGGAAGCCAATAACGATTAACAACAATGAAAAATATAATTGCTACACATCTCTGAACAACATAATGACCGTTAAATTAAAGGTAAGAATCAACTAATGCAAGTACCTTTCCTGATGACCTAAATCAGACAGAAATTCATCAATGCGTGTTTGCAGTTCACTTCCTTCTAGATTTTTCAACTTCTTCAGTTCACTCTGGAGGAAAAACCAAAGTTCCTTAGCCCCATTTTCAATCCTCCTTCTCAGTATTTCATGGTCTTTTCCAAGGCCTTCTACTTTAAAAAAAAAAAAAANGTACTTGTAGCTGAATTAGTTGTTATGAAGCCAATACATCTGTGATAGGAAATACCAAAACACCAAAACTTGTTTTAGAAGTAAAAGAAAACGTGTCTACCAACCATCTCCTGTCCGCTTCTTATAGTTTTCTATCTGTTCTTTGGCCTTTAGAAGTTGCTCCTCTAAAGCATGTACCCTTCCTGCAGCTGGTCCCTGATCAATGGGACCATCTGGTATCCTAGGATACAGAAAATAAAGAAATTGCATGATTTATAAATATAATTATTTGATAAATTATTCGCATTAATAATTCAGCTCTCCTCTCATTTTTATTTCATACTGTTGTACTGATAAACCTTCATCAGATTACCTTAAAACAAGAAGAAATTAAACATATTAACATGAATAAGATTTTTAAAACACAATCCCATAGGAGAGAAACAGTACACAACACAGCTGCAAGGTACGATCCAGCCCAAACCTAAACTGTTTTTTACAAGACCTCTACTCACCGCCAAGAACAATCCAAGGCCCTGCTTGTGAAAATAGAATCTATGGCAGTTTAATTGTTAACTTGACTGGCACACAAACAAAGCCATCCTGCTCTTGAGCCCTGGACGTATATTTTTAGAGAACCAGGGTTCCAGTAGTTGATCTCTAGTTAAATCTCCTACACGTTCACACTGGATGATTTCAACATATTGTCTGGACTCAGAACAAGATCCAGCTTTCTTAAATGTACCACTATCATGATTTTTTATGACAACTCAAGTATTCTAAAGTGTAAATCACCTAAAAAAAACACCAGCAATTGTAACATCCCTCTGTTAAACTTTTGATATGTGAGCGCAGGAGATGTATGGAAATATATATCATAAAATCTTTGAGCCATAAATCACCCTTGTTCTTGAGATTTGTTCATTATCTCAACTTGAATCCACATCTTCATGAAGCAAAATTAAAGTTTAAAAATTAGACATTAACTTCTTTTTGCCTCACAAATTTAATGCAGGAAAAATAAAAACCCTTTTCATTTCAAGAGAAAATACGCTTCTGGTTAAAAATTATTCCATATTTTATAAGCTTTTTTAAGAGTTAACCCTGCAAAGAAGAAGAGCAAGCAGATATGCAATGTGAAGCCTCTAGAACTGCAAAGAATACAGAATTTTTGCAGAACACGAAGATGATTCTTCCTTAATAAAGGAATATGACCATAAAAAGAAACAGATATTCTCTCCACACACAGAGTTTCACAGCACCATACTCAGGAAGAGTCCATCAGACAAAAGATGCCTCTAGCATAGAGAAAACAGTGGTTTGAGGGATCACCTTCCCTGTAAGAAAGAAATGACAGCATTCTAAATGTCCTACTGAGATGTTATTAATTTTAATGTCTCTCAGGTATGGATAACTAATGCCAATAAAATTTCAGGAACTGATGAAAAGTTCATTTTCCGTGAAGAGAGCAAATACCTAATGGGAGCATCAGAAACGTGCATCATATGAAGCATAATATTTAAGCACTTTTTTCAGAGGGGAGTAGGAGAGGTGGAGGAAGAAGCAGCTGCGTAGCCTGACAGAAATTTAGTAAAAATTCTGCAGTCTTCAAGCTTCCTATTGAAAGTTATCCTCTTCCTATCTTACCAGGGATAATTAAAGTACTGAAAAAAAATATTTGTGTACCAAAAGTATCATGGTAAACCAAAAGGAAATATCATTAACTGCTCATACATCTGCTTTTTCATGCACTGATGGAACCAAACATGTCAGAACTGTGTAAAATATTCTAATCTTAAACATGTGCACTCCCTAAATATACTCTGTTTCAACAATCCATTATTAAATTTGTTTCTACAGCAAATGTATAGTGTTATACCCTACTGAGATACATACAGTGTTGTATTGCCATGTACAAGACAATACAAAGAAGCCTTTAAAGGATATAGAAAGACAAATACATTCTTACACTAAAACCACCATATGGAAATGCGTTTGTGATCTGTCAACTTGGTACCACAATTTGAGTTGTGAAGGAACAACTAACCACAAAATTACCAGAAAAAAATTGGAAGTTTATCTTGTACACGTCACATACCCTAAAGGTAGAATCTGTGAAGAACAATAGGGTGAAAGGATAGAAAATCATTACCATACAAAGTCTTGAGACAGTGTACACATCCTCTCAGCATAAGGAAAGTCTGTAAAGTAGCAATTAGAGAATCCTAATGGAAGGATGGTTGTGGATGATATGAAAGAAGCACAGTAGTGTTGATCATTTGATATAATTAAGATCTTAAAAAGAAAAGTACCATTTTGCCACTTAACATTCATCTTGCTTTGGCACACTGCAATAAAATTTTTTATTATACCTAAACTGTTAGATAAAAGAGCTGGGATGGGGGGACATTCTCTAAGCTAGTTGCTTGGACTTCCAAAAATCACATCTTTTAAGGATGAAACTATGATAGTTTATTTTTTTTTCAGTTGTGTCTACATCTGTTACCTCATCAGACTTGGAATTGCTGTCTCCCTCACTTTCATCCAGTCCCAAAATTAAGGAAGAATTCTTCTCTGCAATCAGCACAGCTTGGCTGTTATTACTCTCTACAAGTACTTCAACTGAGTTGGCGGTAAGACAACATTTGAGGGAAAAGCGTTTGAATTAAAATCCTTGTCTAGTCTCATGGCGTCCTGTGCCTATGCAGGTAACTTCTAGTGCAGAATATCCTAGTAATTATGCATAGTTGTGAATAAGAATTCCTATTGAAAAACAGAAATTCTTACAAAAAAATTATTACCCAAGTCCTGCCAACTATTTTACTCTTTCCGATATAATAAGTGAGTTTAAACTAAGTTCATCTAAACTAAGATGATACTAAGCAGTAAAAAAACCCCACATCAGTAAGCATCTAGTACAGAGTATCCTTCACTTATTACTGTGGTAAAACTGTAAATTAAGTTATGAACACAAAACAAACACCATTATAATCCACTTAAATGGTCAGTCAAGCTAATAAACCAAGTAGTGGGTTTACTTCAATTCTCAATAGTTACAAGATGTGATGTTTGCATGCTGCTTCCTGCCATCTGATAGTAAACATAAATTATCTTTTCCGTAATCAACTCATCAAATAAAGATATTACTGTATAACTTTAAACATCAAAAAGATTATGTTGTAGAGATAACCTGTTTCTGTTTTGTCCCTTGTTAGTAATCCAGGTAAAGAAATAATTCTGTGTACATAATCCCTGTGACAGGCCAATTTCTCATCACCTTCCGGTGACAGAGGGGCAATGACAAAGCAATGATCTCTAGTCTGAAGGTAAAAAGGACCCCTTAAAAATTAAACATACTGACATTCAATTTAGCTAGAAGAACTGCCATACTGTGTAAAATAATTGTAAAAATAGTTTTTAAAAACCTATAAATTATAAAAACCATTCTAACCTTTTCCTATTTCCAAGATATCTAAAAGGTTACACTAATTTATCAGCAAAGGGAAAAATGTAAGATTTCACAAGTTCACACTCAAATACTTTCTCATTCCTTCACTTATATCCAAGTTATTTGTATGGATATAGAAGGTTTATAACTAACTAAAGCCACATTATTTCCTTTTCTTCTTTCACTTTTTTCTCTTCTCCAAGAAGAAAATCACGTTCAATTATTAATGACCACTAGCACACACAAACAAAAAGAATACAGGCTGTCACTTCATCCTTCCAAGATAAAACCTCCTCAGTAAATAAAACTGAAATAAAAGAGTCAATGTTATCTGCAAATAAAGAGCAAGCAGCCCTTATCAATTTAGATCAGCACAGCCCTGATCAGCACTGATTTATATCCACTGCACGTCTTCCTTCCCTTAAGTCAGAATTGCACAAAAACCAGTAAAAGGAGCAGAGGTGCCCATCATTTAGTTCAATTATCTTCACTCTTCCCACATTGGCCTATGCAATACTCTCAGCTTCAAACTTGAGATATTTTAAATACATGTAGTAGAAAAGTGTACTTTAGTGTTTAAATTTTATCAACCCAAAACTATCCTTCTATCCAAGCCCCTTTAATGCTTTCTACAGGTTTAACAGACCCCAAAACTGCCCAGAGTAATTGACAGAAGTACTTTAATAGAGTTGCTTATGATTCATTGATCTTGAGTTTGGATTCTCCACCAGCCTCAGCATCAGCTACATTAAAGCAACTCTAGTGCTCTTTCAAAATTAAAACCTGATCTCTTCTTTCTGAAGCTACACTCAGAACTCTAAGAATAATGTGTAGAGATACCGGTGTTTGGTTTTATGTGTTTGATGACATTTTGCTCTTTTCCACCTCTATTCCGCTTTGTAACATGCTCCTAATTCAGAGTGAGAAACAGTTCATATTTATTAAAAGAATTGCAGGTTCTACAAAATGCAATATTTAAAAGACTCTAGGAAGCAAATACAGTCCAAATGTGATGTATTCATAACATGAACACAGAATCCATTTAACAAGATTCTCTGTTTCCCTGAGGAGAATTCTGAAATTACTGGTTCCTAAACTGCCAGGTTTATCTTCCATCAAAATACCCTACACTATAAAAATTTGACTACCACCCAGTAATACACAAAGCAGCACATGAACACTATGAAGCATTCATGTATTGCAAAAATAAAGCAAGCCTAGGACAAGGATGAAGGCATACACAGCTTCACAGTTTCCATCCAAGAAAACGGAATATTATGGAAATTGTTATTTTAAGCTCTCCTACTCCTAAAAGCCTTATATCATCTCTATGCAACAGGGACAGTCTCTAGCAGTCATATCGTAATCCTAAGAGTAAGTAAAACTTCTAGGTAAAACTACTGGTTTTAGGAAACAATATTATGTAATACTTTGATTTGATTATTCCTCCCTCTCAAGTTTCCCTTAAATAACCACAAAAATTGTAGTAAAGATTTCCAGCTTTGCTGTCACACCTACTACATCTGTAATAAGTGTCCTTGAAAGGGTTCTTTCAGGTCTACTAGACATAGAATAGCAAAACAACAATGTATAAAAAACTCACATTTATTACTATTTTGCACTAAAGAAATCTAGAATGCTTTAAAATCAACCCAGATCTGCTAACACAATATTGTTTATAATCATATACAGACTGTGGTAACTCTCCAAACTCACTATACTACAATATTCATGCACATAATTTCTAAAACTCAGACAATACAAAACACTTTTAATTCCATTTATCTTCTGGATCATTAATATACATCTGTGCCTCATTCTAGCCCACAAGGAAGGTTTTTACAAAGCATCATATTGGCAATAGTAAAACTACAGTAACTTCTCACCTAAGGCTTTTTAAGGACACCATAAAAAGTATGTGATACCTGATGTAATTTCAAGCAACCAGAAGTGCACCACAAAAGTGTACTCAGTTCCTAAAGGATTTTTTTTTTTTTTTTAAATTTCAGGACATTTTCAAGAGATGTGACTATTCCAACTTGCACTTCTGCAAAGGTACATCTTAGAAAAGAACTATCAAAAAATATGCTCACCACAAATCCTTGCAAAAATATCAACTACACTTAACTAAAATGGGTAATATATTAAAAATATTTTTAAAATTATAAATTCATAAGAACATAACATGTTTTTTGAAATCAAACATTCAAATGGTTGCAGTAGGTGGGAAATAAACCAGAATAACACAAGTACCTATCCCTGCCCTAAAACCCTAATGCTACTCCTTACACATCTTGTGTGAAAAGCAGCAAGCAGGAGAAAATTAGAAAATCATGTATTATTTAAGTACCACAGAGCAAAAGAGGGTTAAGCAAAATTTTATAAAGCCTCTTCACAGGTATGATATTTGTCAAGTTTTGAACAGTTGGTTTTGCATGCACGTAAGTTATCTTTCACAAGGCACACTTTTGGTTTTCTTTTTTGTTGCTGTCTTTGCGGATGAGAAGCTGCTCCATGAATTGGCAGCAAAGGAGGATTCAAATCTCAGGGTGGAAAGATCACTTCTTGTCATTGTATGTTGGCATTCATAGAGAGATGGATGGAAACAAGCACAGGCCAGGGATGTTTTCAACCATCCCAGAAGACTGACACTTTTATCAGGTGATAAGGAAGTCACAGCAATCACAGGAACCCATTATAACAGGAAAGTCCAGGCAATTGAAATGTACTGAAATGCATTTTACCATTTTAACTAACAATTAAAGACAAAATATCAATTTTCTCTAAGTTCAAAATGGAACATAAAATCAACTTACACTTTTATTAAGCTACTAATTCTGATAACCATACCTGCCTTCTGCCCCTTCCTGCCTGCCCTAACTAGATATTAATAGCACTAATATCCATTACGATAATTTTCCAACATTCACAAAACTTCTTTGCTCACTGAGGTAAATTCTGTTAACTTGGAGCTTTTCACCACGCAGAATTTTTATCTAACAGTGTCAAAATACTTTAACTAGTATAGTTAACTAGTGTAGTTAATGTCTGTTTATTGTTCCAATTTTACAGGTAGGCACTCTCATCTTGTATAAACTCATCCACAAGTAACTTCAAGTAAATTTATTTGGAATATTCCTTTTTTCAGGCATTATCTTAGCCCTGCTGCATACCATAATATATGTTACGTTTTAACCACAAAATATGCTGGTTTGTTCTCTAGATATAAAATCTTAGTGGAAAAGGGCAGCAAAAGGAAGTTTTTACCTCATGGCCTTTATGACCTGTACTGATACAGAGACTGTTGTCTTATCCACTCAGATTTAACTGCCACTATCAGTAATTAAGAGTTTTCAATACAAAACAAAAAATTCTAGCAATGAAAGAATTGTTCCAGTCTTTCTATCTTTGATCAGTAAAGCCTAGAATAAATTATGTCTTTACTTTAAGATGTAAACTGGAGCAAAAGCAATTTATTCCATCTAATTGGATTTCTGAAGTTAAGAGGTGTTTTGTTTCTATAATGTATGCTCACAGTAGCAGTGATCTCTTCCAGAACACAGATACTCAATCCATGGACTGCTGGTTAATGCCTCATTTTAAACAGACACACTGCTACAAAACTATAAATGGGACAGTTTTAAAGCCAACAGCTATTTTCAACACAGCCTATTCTATCTGGCAAACAAAGAAATGAGATACTGAAATTCTGTACCACATTATGATTTAATACTTTAATAACACAGGTTGTTCAGGATATTTCTAAAACCTATTTGTGATGTTTCTATGTAAACAGAGCCATGGATTTGGCAGAGTAAAAATACTGAAAAGCCCCTATACTGTCATGCATCATTTCCCTCAAAGCCCAGTACTTCACCAATCTCAGATTAATTCCAGCAAACAAACTATGCCTGATGATCTTTCAGTCTCAAGCTGGCTCACTCCTGGAGACCCTGCTGACTACTGAACCTGGACATGTGTGGCTGTTCAATCGGCATTTAAAGTCATTTAGGCTTTCTCATGCTGGAATTTCAGATTCTCCTGTGGTTATGACATACAAACACTCTGAGGAAAGGTCTCAGAAATATGTTAACATATTTACAAAAACGCTGAAAGGAGTCCAGTCAACACAGTTGTTCATCTAATTCCAGCATCCTGACATTCATTAATGGAATCATAGCAAAGGAATGTTGAAATAATGTAGCATGTTTAGAGTAGATATAAACTGCTGTTTTTATTTTTATAAATCATGGGAAATTATCAACCGTATAAGCTATTATTTAAAACTTGCCCACCAAAAATGTAACATTTATCTGAATATAGATAGGGTTAGTGAAATATAGAAAGGTATTCAGAAAAATCATCACTGCCTAAAATATAGTTTAGCCTCTATTTATCATCTCCTGTCTCTACTGCCTCCTTCTTGAGAGGCAAACAGTACCCTGCCATCAGTAAAATCCTTCACTCTCTTCTAGTCACTGTGTAATTTCAATGGGTTATATTTCAATGACTGTAATTGTAAAAAAGGAGATGATCCTACTGTTTTACAAGTATTTCTACAAGTTTAGCAGCAAGGCAAGGAAGAAAACTTAGATAAAAGATTTTGTATAATGCAGCAATCTATTGCAGATCATCTTCAGCAAGTCAGCATTTATCTTCAGTAAGATGTACAAATGTTTTCAGCAATTTTAAAATGAGCTCTTCCAATTACTACATGCAGAAGTATAAAGAACTAGATGTTCTAATTTGTACGAATGTCATAATAACTGCATTTGTTTGAAGTTGGCAATGAGGGGTGAATCACCTACATAACTCTGTTATTGTGACAGTAACACTTCCACACCATTAAATGGCTCTTAAGTAATCACTATAGTAGACCAGAACTAAATGTATGCTATTTATTTAAAGGTTTTGCAATATATTTTCAGCTACTTATAGCACAGATTAAAACACTCATATATAATTTTAAATGTGAAATATAATTTGGCAAAAACTCCCACAAACAACCCTTACAATTTAAATTCTGCTATTTCATATTTCACACATTTTCTGAACAGTTTTCTAATTACTCTGAGATCCTACCTGAGAGATTCTGCCATGCGCCTTAGGTCTTCATTTTGTTGCTTTAACCGTTCAAGTTTAGCAAGGATCTTGGATAACTCCCGACTGGAGTGATCTGGGTGCTCGCTGTCTCGTACCAGGTGCCCGCCAATATAAAAGAGCAAAGTTCCCCAAGCAAAGAGGATGAGCATAATCCAACGCCAGGAACCAGTCCATGACCGCATTTTCAGAAGTTCAATTCACTTCAGAGCTACTTCCACTCACAAAATAGCAAACATTTTCTTAGCTTGTACAAAGGTAGACAATTCCAGTTCCTCTGCTTCAACACATTGTACCAGAGAAAAGTTATTTTCAGTGCTTGCCTTACTGCAACTTCTTAAAGAAGATTCTTATAAGGCTGTACGTACAAAGAATATTGCATCATTCTTCATTTATACTCTGCAGGAAAAAATAAAAATAAATCTGAAATTATAATTCTGATATGTAAAAATATAGTGGACTGCAGCTGAGCTAAATGTATTGTCATTAACATCAAGATTGATAATAGACAATATTACTACTTTCTGTCACAGAGGCAAAGAAAAAAGCTTTTAACTTTCCACAGAACATTATGCTGAATTCACCAATGAATGACAAAGAATATGCAATTAATCCTGCCTTTGAAACAGCCAGAAGAAACGCTGCTTTTTATAAGAGAAATATTTACTCTTTCATATGTCATTTCAGACATTAAAATAGTGTAAAAGTCCCTGTGTAAACTTGACGTTTTCCTTTACTATCAACAAATAGCTTTTATTTAATTACAAATACATCTTTTCACTTTTATTAATTTTATTCTCCATTTTTATCATGACTGCTACTCTAACAAATTAATTATAGCCATTTTAACAATCTATTCTGCTATTTGCAAGTATTTAAAAATCAGGCATGACTTTAGAAACACTTCTCTGCTGTTTCTAAACTATTAAACCCATTTTGACAAGTTATTATTAGAACTATAAAAAAAGGCAAAAATTGTTCCAAAGGTAATACCTTCTCTCACAAAAAAACCACCATGCCATTTTAAAAAATGCAAAATCACCTCAACTCGTTTTCTACTTGGCAAAATATCATTTGATTAGGGAAAATTTCCTCATCTGTCTATCAAATTTTAACTGACAGCATGTCCAGAGTCCTCTTTAAGTAGTATTCCTCTCTCTTCTTCCTTCTCAGCAATGTAACATTTCTACCTTTTTTAAAGGGCACATATATGCCATTCTGACTCAATTTTCAAAGTAAGCCATTTTTTAAATTCTCAAATCTCTAAATCCACTGTATTTCCTCTGAGATACAATCCACATCTACCTTCTCCCAAATTATTATTTTCTGTTTGATCCTTCTTTCACCCTAATTTCTTTTAAATCTCATTTAGTTATTTTATTCTGTTCCAACTCATTTAAACTCTAGAGCAAAATCTTCCCAAATTGCAATAACTTCCAAACTCACCCAGTTATGGAAATATGCCTGGAGCACACTTCCAGATACATAACTCCAACCTTGAACATGCTTAGTGTTTTCAACAGCACTGAAAATGCCGAAAAATTTCTCTAGTTTTCTTGAGAAGAGGGATAGTTTGTATATGTTTAAAAGAGGCAAAAAAAACCCCAACACTTAGGACTAATAAGATGGGACACAATTGTTTATAGAGTACTTTGCAAGCAAAACATTTTTTTTTTTTCCAATCCGTTTTTCATAAAACGTGAGCTTAAACAGACTCACAAATCAGGGTCTTCTTTAACACAGGCAGCGCTGGTCTGTCTCAAACAACAGTGTTAGTAGATCAATCAAAAATCCACAAAACTGATGTAACAAATCATCAGGAACAGATGGTATTCTTCCAACCATTCTAAAGAAGTTAAAAAATGCAATAGTTTAATTATTAACAGAGGTGTGCAACCTCTTACTTATAACATTTTTGTAGCAAAGGAATGGAAAATTAAAAAAGTAAATGGCATTCTTTCTAAGGGCTACAGCAGGGAGCCCTGAAATTACAGGCCAGGAAAATTATATATTCATGTCAGCCAAACTGGCAGAAATAATAAGATGAAATAAATCTGTAGACATAAGGATGAAAGCAATCGAAGTAAAAAAGTACTAGCATTACTTTTAGAAAGACAAATTGTGCCCCATAAATTTATTAAAGTTCTTTTGAAGATGTAAACAAACACACAGGCAGGACAGAACCAGTTCTAATTGTTACAAAATTGATTTAGTCAATATGGGTTTTCAAATGGTATTCAACAAGGTCCCCAAAATTTTGCAAAAGACCTAAGCTGAATGGAAGAAGAAAGATCATCATGTGAGTCCCCACCTCACTAGAAGAGAAGAAACATATAGTAAGACCTGGCAATCAGTTTAAGTAAAAAGAGTGAGCAGGGACATCTCTGCACCCATGGCAGACTTCATACAGCTTGACATATTCATAAGTGTTTGGAAAACAAGGTGAAACATAAGGTGAAAAAGTCTGATAGCAATGAACTGGAGGTCATCAAGATGTTTATTGAGAAAAAAATCAAAATTGTGGAAAAAACAACTGTGTAGTTCATCAGTGTGTAGAGTTGTGTATAGATGACATTTGAGGCCCATTAGGAATGGACTTTAGCTGTGATTGGTAATCCTATGAAATGATCAGTTCAGCACTGGGCTAAATGCAACTAAGTCCTCACAGGTTTTATCAGACTTCTATCAACCTCTGAAAATGTCATTGTTCTTTTCATAAGTTAAGTCACACTAGAGTTAAATACGAAATACAGATGCCAAACTAGCTGAATGAATAGGAAGAACATTCTGAAAAAAAAATTTTAAAACCTCCATCTCAAATGTGGTGTATCTAATTATACATGAGTTCCAACAACAATTAACTATCAACTTTGTACTGTAATGTGGCTTTCACATTAATTCTTTTATTTCATACTGTTCTGGGAATGCAAAATGTCAACGTATCTGACATTTTGTCAAAGTGTTTGACATGCCAGGGATGAGACAGCAGTATCCCTGGATGTCCCATCCCTGGAAGAGTTTGAAGCCAGGCTGGATGGGACTTTGAGCAACCTGATCTAGTGAGTGACATCCCTGCTCATGGCAGGGGAGTTGGAACTGGATGATCTTTAAGGTTCCTTCCAACTAAACCATTCTGTCATTCTGTGATTCATTATTTCTGAGTTCACACAAGATCTTTAGATAAATCAAATTAAAGGAGAAATCATTTCATTTTTGAAACTGTTCAATTTGTATGGCTTGTCTCAGAAAGATCTCCACATACAGACGTATGCCACAGCTATCTGCCTGACAGAAAGATGCAATGTCAGTATTTATACTTGTTTAATTTTCTACAGCTGTCTTTGAGGTTTCATATTGTAAACTAAGTTCAAGACTAGCAAGACTGAAAGTATGACCGTCGAGTTAGGAAAAAAAAAATGAATGCAGCAGCAGCCCAAAAATGCAGCAATTCAAACCTGTCATGGATCGTAACATGGCTACTAACACTGTCTGACACTGAATATCTGAATAAGAGTCCACCAAACCCAAAAGGTGGGGCAGAGCAAAACCAATAAATATATTTTACTAAGCAGGAGACAGAAAAATATCTAAATAGCAGTCGTTAGTGTTACTATAAATTTATGTTATAATTACAGAGTGAAGGTCCTTTATCTAAGAATATTATGTTAGTTTTATTTTACCAGAGAAAGCCATGATTTTAATTTAGTAGTTAGTTATCCCATGAGATTTACTATGATTTGTTGTCTTACATTCAATTAGATTTACCCATACCCTGGCATTTTCCAGGGCATAAGCACATCAAAACATAGTATATTGGTAATTAGCAAAATTTTTTTCCTTCAATTTTACATTAGTTCCTGTTTCCTTTCTAGGGGATCCTGAGAATGGCTGACTAAATTCTTACAATGTTACTCTCTAAAATGAAGTAAAAAATATCTCTTATCGCTTTCAAAAGGCTTATTCTGGATACATGGAATGAAAAAGAATGTATTCCTCTATTCTCCCCAGCAGCTCTAGAGCAACCTTTCTAACTAATTTTCTTTACTAATTTCCTCACTACACACAGTTAAGAGAGTTTTTCAACCTAATCCCTCAGGTAAGTCACCTCTCATTTATAAGAGCCCAGCTACCAACCACAGAAATGCCAGTCACAGGTGCCAGGCATGGGTGGAGAGGCAAAGCTCAGTACAAGAAGCAGCTTACATCAGTACACTAAATCAAAGCCAGCTTTAAGGCCAGTATCAGGGTGGGACTGCAGATGCCACAGTGAAATTGGTAACCTTTGGTCACTCCTGAATGTATGCTTGTAAAGATACAACTTCTAGCTGCCATGAAATAAAGGAAATTGGTATGACATTAGCAGTGGAAAATCTCCTGTATACAAATTTAAAAGCTCTTCTGGTTCCCTAAGAAAGAAGACGAAGAGACTACGGACATCTATTAAATTCTCTGCATATAATGAGAAAAAGAAACATTGATGTTGATTAAAATGAATGTTTTTTGTTTTAAATGTAGGAGTTCTCTATCACTCCTTACAAATTGATCTGTTACTTAAGCTACTAAAGACATCAAACCAATATGAGGAAAAAGTTTTGTAGAATAAGAATGAAGTAACATTATAAGCAAATGGCAAGTTGAAAGTATCACGTACAGTAAGCTAATTTTCAGGTTTAATTTAATCTTGTAGGTCTATTATAAAAAGTCACTATAAAATGTGCAGCATTATCTAATGAAACAAAATAGGTATGGTAAGTAGTGGCTACCATAAATCATTGGGAATAAATAATGTTCAATACATCAGTTGAATGAAAAATAACATTGTGAGAAAGGAACTCAAGTTAAAATTTATTTATTGTAAGTGCATAGCACAGAAAATGTGGTTAGTGTCACAAACTTATTTAGACTCCATGAAGAGGAGACAGAATATTTACCTAAAAACAAAGGTTTGCTTCAAGCCTTAACTAAGAAATCAAATTGTGCATACTACACGTGTAAGCCACAATTGATTGTAAAAATGTGAAAATGTTTTGTTGCCAAATTAACAGGAAAAACTTGCTTAAAAAACAACAGTGCTTCAGTGCAATGGAATGGACTGAATGACTGAGTGAAAGCAACTAAATGAAACATAAAAGAGATTTGATTAAAATGATAACTAAAAAGAGTCTGAAGTGTAGCACCAATATCTTAATGAGAAATAGTATGCATCCATGTTGCAGTTATTTTGCTGTAGCAAAAATGATTAATCCAAAAAAAAAACCAACAACATACTAACTTTCTTCATCTTGCACCCAGAAAGCCTTCAAGTTATTTTCAACCTTTAAAAGGTACTTAAAAATTAGAAAATTGAATAGCCCAATATGTATATAATTTCAAATGAACAGATATCTTCTATGACTTAAATATGGTTCTTTTTAATGTACTATTTCAAGCATGGTTTCAATAGTAAATTCAGTGACACAGTGTGTATTTTCTCCTTGTATATTTTTGCTTCCTACAGAATCATGGCCCCAGAATAGCATTATGATTTTTCTTGGCAATGTATGGTTTCAAGTTATTTTAGATTAAATTCAAAGCAAACTAAGCAAGTCTGCTTTTGGCTTAACCACCTACCGGCCTAGATTCACTCAAAAAAAGTGCACCTTATGTAAGCTGAAAAGGAGAAAATTACTCATGAAGTAAAACACACACACCACTATAGCTAACATTGACAGCACAATATTTAAGGCATGTACATCACGTAAAGTTGTATAATGTACAAAATGTGAAATACATTCCACTCTAACAGCTATCACAACAATTTACCACTAAATGTGAAACACTCAAAAAGCACGTTACACCAGACATACACCTTAGATTGAACTCTCATGAGATTGTTAGTTTCCCTTAAAAGTAAACTTATATTAGTATTTTTAAGATTTCACTAACAAAAATCACCTTCTTAGGAAAGCATTCTACTCTAAGTAATGATAGCCTGTTGTGCTCTCATAAAAATTAAAACCAGCTTTCTGATTCCAGTTCCTGTTTAAGAATAATGTGATGGCACAGCCTCTGACAAAGGATTAGAGCCTAAGGAAATAATCCTTTTAGGATATTAAGATAAAACTAAGGATCAAAGGACAAAAGTAACAAGTAAATCCTTCTGTAGTGTTTGATAAAAAAAAGCAAACCTTACAAATATTATTCATGGTGTATGCAATGCATTCTTTATGAAGTTCTTACATGGTAATTGAATCAGAATTCTGCTTGTAACACAAGGCATTGCTGGAGTCTAGTATGAACCAAACACTTGCTTTTCTCTCTTGGACCTGCCGTCTGTGATGTTTCCCAAAACAGGATTTCTATCTTCATGGCCACATTGCTCTGGTAGTCAGCAACCATTTTACAAGGACATAATACATTCAAACCTTTTTGCATCTATCTGCCTTCAAATTTATAAGCTCCTATCTTATATACAGAAATCCTTATTTCTCATCCTTTTAACTTTATGTTATTACACTTTATCCCTTTCTACCACTCCAGTATCCCAAGTAAAAAATGCTTGTTCATTTTTCTGACCCCATCAGAACCCTCCTCTAATTTGAGACCTATATTTCATTATAAACTATTATATTTTTGTGACATTCTCACTACTGAAAACATCCAAGATGAATAACACATGTAATGCACTGCACTAATAGGGTCTCCTCCAGGCTAATATTCTTCCTTGCAGCACAAGTCTCTGTCACTTCATCCCTTCAGCTACTTCCTTTTCCAACAAATGATTCTATTTTTCATCCACAATTTCTCTCACTCAATAAAGAACTTTCTATGTGCCAAAAAAATGCTGAAAGGGATACATACACATTATCTCCCCAACTGTGTTTCATTGGGCAATTGACCTCACTGAAATAGTAAGTAAACCCAGAATAATACAGACCAAAGAATCTTTGATAACAAACCGATGTTGCATTTATCTGATTTCCCATTTTTACCTACCTCTACCTTGTTAACTGTCATTTCTTTGAAATTTGTCCCCACGCTTTGCACACTACTGTGATCAAGCCAGGACTGGTAATTATTTCTAATTCTAGCATTCATATATATCAATCCCAAGAGGCCTCTTCCTACTTAGTTGCAAACATTTTTAGAATTGTGACTGGAAACAATTTGGAAAGCATTTCATTCATCTATAACTTTTTAATTACTTTATTAACATACAAATTATATCTACTGTTTTCTTCAACCAGAGACAAGAAACCCATTCACAGAGCATGTATTAATGTTTATGTTCTAGAAGTATCCAAAATGAAGTTCATTTCATTTCCTAGTCAAGCTCACTGTTTTAGTTATATTTTTTCTCCCCATAAAAACTATCCAGTTTTTTTTTATTTTTTTCCGGAACAAGGACATAAAATTCGTAGCATTCCATATCGATACTTAATTATTGTAGATTTTTTTTTCTTAACTTCTATTCACATGTATCAGAGGCCATAAGTTGACATAATCATTAGACTTGCTCACTATTTACTTGTACATCCACAGTTCCCTCTTTCTCTGCTTCTTTCTGTAAAAGTCTAATTTTATATCTGTACACATTGCTGTGAGCAATTTGCGTGATATGCTCTTCATACAGTCCCTTATTCATGTACATGAATAAATACAGTCTATGCTTCTGATACAATCTGCAGATTATTCTCAAATTAAACATTTGAGAAGGAAGAGATGGTACTGAGGGACTTCCTTAACTTAATGTGTGAAAGCTACAGGCTCACTCCTTTAGTTAGAGAACAAAATCATAACCAATCAGAACAAGCTTTGGAGAAAGACGCATGTGACTGATCCTTCCTGAAATTCGCTGAAGAAGTTCTGTCACTGAATGCAGAAGTTTGATGATTTTTCAGACTTACAGAGATTATGAAGAAGGTAGATTGCTAGGACTTGAGGAATTAAGCCCTCAACTCTAAAAGCAAGATTATCAACTTGCGAAGAGTCATCTGAAGATTCATTTAGAAGCTTTAGCAGAATACATATTATAATACAAACAAAATGTTCAAAGCAGGGGAATATAGGGGAAGATTCTGCTATTATTTTGGAGCTTATAGTGTGTATGTGATGTAAAATGCTCAGTTGAGCAGCACAGAAACCATTTTCAATTTAACTGCATAGCATTTCATACCTGAAAACAATTTTGCAAGAATTTGAAATGAAAACACCCTCAGAATGTTGAAGGCAGAGGACAAATATTCAGAATGACCAATTAGTAATCTTGTAATTAGAAGCTAAATTTATTCTTCTTTCAGGAAGTCGGTATTTAATGATGCAACCAAAATAAATCAACAGGATCAAAATTCAACACCTAGAATACAAACTGAGAGATGATCAACAGCTCAAGACTTGCTACATTTGCAACCAAAGTAGCATCAATAAATTCCCCAAAATGACTAACGATCAATGAAGACACAACAAAAATCACCAAACCAAGGTGTCTACTGCTTTTTTCAAAGTCTTAAAGTGGTGTGTAGCAGAAAAACTGAAGCTGAGAAAATAAGTGCAATTTCCCTCACAAGTCTAAGTTCAATCAGAATCATGTAGGAAAGTAATTAAGGAATGTAGGCAATTATTTCCTACAAGCCTCCTCCTCCTCCTCCATCAGTGATCCCTAACTACCACAAATATCTGAGTTGTTATCAAGAATAATATGGTTTGAAGCACTGAACAAGATCATCGTTTTTTCAACCCAAAAGAATTTCTAACATTACTTTCTATTTTATGATATTCCTTTACATTATTCCTTACATTATCTCCTTGCTGTTCAAAAGAGTACAAATTACCTAGGTAACTCTTGGATTTTTATCCTCTGCAAGTTTAAATATCCACCATTAAGAAAAAAACCAAAACAAAAACAAAATAAAAATGAAGCCGAAAGAAACAAACAAACACAAAACCAAAATCCACATACTTAGGAAGTTTCACATCAATCAATCAATTCCTCAAAAAACAAACAAAAAAAAGTGATTATAAGAAATACAAATGTTTGATGCAAAATTTTTTACAAAGTAGAAAAGATTGATTCAAAATATTTAGAAAAAGAAAACTGCAGGACAATTGCTACTTACTTGTTTTTCACGATCAAGAAAACAGTTCATTATTAAAAGTTCCCATGATAGTTCATTTTATACAGCATGTTACACTGGATTAAATTCCTTGTATTTAGTACATCACATGGTCACACTGATGAAAGCGCAGCAAAAAGGGTCAGTGAAGTCTCCATCCCTGGAGGCTGAGTGAAGACCCAAGCAATGCACTCCAATCAACCCTACTTCGATCACTGGTGTCAGACTAGAAGACCCCCAAAGAAACTTTCCAAAGCCAGCTATGATGCAATTCCATGAAATAAAAGGACTTTTACAGCTTTTGGTGTGTAAAAACATATTATTCTAAAAGGCATAACATGCAAACGTACAATGTGTTTTATCAGTCACATAGACAGCAGTACATTTTAAAAAATCCTCCCTTCCTGACACATACAAAGAACAGCTTACCCTCTCCGTGACAGCCAGAAGTAAACACAACTGCACCATGGAGGTTGGAGGTTAACATGTAATTCCACTGTTCCAGCAGTCAGTGAAATTAGTAACTGTTTGAAAGAAAAAAAAAAAGTCCCTTTAATTTCACATCCTGTAAGAACAAATTCCTTTTGATTTACTTTTTATCTTAACAGTGAGAAATAATCTAATGTTTTCTTTTGAAATACCACATTTTCTACTTGTTATTTAGCTAATCATGAATTATCCATAAAGATCAATCACTCAATCAGAATATTTTTAACTACCATCTTTCATTATATCTAGATTAGATACAATGTGACCTAGCAACCAAAGAATTAAATCAAAGAATATTTTAGGCTCTGTATTGATTTAACGAGTAAATTTTACAAGTCAGTCTCACCAGGCTCCAATTTCCCTTGTTAATATTTGCCAACTTCAAAATTATGTTTGAAGTTGATTCATTAATATTCACAGATACCATCAAATTTGCAGCTGAAAGATGTTATACATGTTGAATGAAAGATAAAAATCTGTATAATCAATTAAAGCAGTTCAGCCATTTAGCAGTTTTGTTAAATATTTATTTCCCCATCTCTAAGTGTTACTCCCTGCTCAAAATACCAGGCAAAATGTTGAAATGGAAAAAAATAAAAAATAAATTCAAGATAGAATATTTACCCTTAATTTTAATAAAATTAATAAAAGAATATTCAAATATTCTTTCATATCTTTTTCCATTTATGTATTCTTATAATTTAATAAAATTATTAATATGTTAAGGAAACTTTGGAAAGTATTTTCTTTTAATCAAAATTTTAAAAGTCACTAGAATAAGCACTGGAGAAATCACAGATCTAGAGATTTGGAGAAAACAAAACACAAATAAGCTGAACAGCTCTTTAAAAGTATTCCATAGCAGAAGAACACAACTTCCAAAATTTCATGGAAATTCCTGCTGTCTTCCAAAGAAACATAAGCTTTTTTCATGCAGTTCAGGGCTTGCTCAACTGTGAGCAAGTAGAAGCAACAGTACAGTCACAACTTCAATGTGGGCAGATTTCTCTGCCTTGTAAAAAATTTTTCCCTTTTCTTCTTTCTTCCCTATTCACTGAGTTTGCAATACTTTAATTGTTATTATCCTGTCATCCTAATAAAACTTGGCACCTTTTCAGTTAAAAAACATTTGGTTTCCTTCGAGGAGCTAATTACATGGAGAACACTTAAGGGGAATCACATAAAATCTATGGCCAGCTCAGGGTCTTATACCCCTGTAGTTACTACATTTGTTTCTACTGGAAGAAATAAAACCCCAAAGCATACATACACAATAACAAAAACACAATGGAGCTAAGTACTAATCCTACTTCAACTACATAGCTTCTGGTCAGAGCTAAAAAACCATCAAAACACCAATTTAGGTACTTTTAGTATCAGACATGCAATATTCCTCAAAATTATGCTATGTGAACACCTAATGTTCAGATATCACAATAGCAGCGGCTCAGAGAAGTCCATACCCGCAGCACTCGGGGGTTTTTAAGCTAAAACTATACAAAGACCTTGAACAGTCTTTGTACATTGACCTTCAAAGAGTTAACAGGAGTTAAGAATCTAATCAGAAGTAATTACTTTTCTAAACTAGACAAAAGAATCAACAGTACATCAACAGTAACAAATACAGTTTGAAAATAATAAGCACTCTATATTAGACACAGTAATAAATGTAAGTGTTCATGATTCTTGTAACATATTACATGTGAAACTTCAAAAATGATACAGCAATTTCTCTTTTTTTTTTTTTTAATCAATGTTACTTTGAACAAAAGAGGGAATTTACCTTGAAAGAAAAAGAGCAGTGTAATTGTCAAATATATACAAGATTTTCTGTCAAACAGACAAAAACTTACTGGTGATTCTTCTTTTAGAAAGATAAAAGGGTCAATTACAGAAACAATTAACTCCTCCAAGGAAATGATACATATGGATATATACGGATAAAGCAGTCCTCACTTTTATAGTTCTTTTTAACTACTAAGATAATACCTTAACCAGAAACACAGTTAAGTGAGAAGTTATCTCCATTCAATCTGAAGTAATGAAATGTTTTTGTAAGACAAAAATTACCTCAGAAAATGAAAAGGACAATCACATGATAGTAAAGGCTTATTTTTTCTTGTTGACTTAACTGTATTGACTCCATACAGCCCTATTCTAATATAACCACAGTCGATGAATACAAAAAATTCAAAACTCTAATATCAAGCATGATCTTCCGCCACAGTAGTAAATTAATAATCTACTGATAAGCCTTGCAGAAATCTCATTCCAAAAAAAACCAGGAAGAGAATGTTTAGGAGTAATGAATAAAAGAACAGACTGGAAGGTGGAAGGACATAAGTTATGTGTTATAAAAAGAAAGAATTTGTGACATTGAATTGTTTCTTACACTCGCAAATAACACATAACAAAATCTGAGGATTAGGAAGGAGTTCCAATTGGATAAATTTGGCTCATGAGGTGGTAGGAGAAAGCAGTTCCTAAACATGTAAGTGCAAAACAGAAAAAGGAAACAGCCACTGAAACAGATGATTTCATTAAGTAACAGATTACCAATTGCTCATTCCCTTTTAACTGGAGCACCAAAAATGCTTTCAAAAATATACAGTAGTTGAATCAAGAAGCTGAACAGAAAAGGACTTTCTGCCCTGCATTAGTCATTTGAGAGTTAACAAACGGAAATGGTGCATTCCTTTCTTAACAGAACTTAACAGAACATTTGCCTCCTGTTTCAGTGCTCATCTGGGACCAAAGTCCCACTTTTCTTGGGGAAAAGTGCAGCTCTCTATCAGTAGAATAATCTGGATACCTTGGGAAAGGAACAGAAAAGGAGGGAAAAAAACCAATGGAAAACCTTAAGGTAATATTTGACTTTTCCATTCCTGTTTCTGCTGAAGCGCGCCACTAAATTTTCTTTTCCACTTGCTTCCCCATGTCATTCCTTAATGGCTGCAAACATCAGAAGCAAGATCAGAGGTAAGATCTTTCCTCTTTTGGCTGGCATCAAAGCAACATGCAGAAATCTAATAACCAGGAAACTTAACATCAGTCTGTTCACAACTCAGCTGGATGTTTATAAATCAAGATGAAAAACAGGCAGATAAGAGAGATGCTGAGTTTGTAATAGTTATGCAAAAATGCATGTCACTTGGCAGCCATAAGAAAACTGAAGTGATATTTGCAACCAGGAGGTTTTGCAAAATCAAAGCACAGTGAAGGCTATATGGTATTCAGATGCCGGGGGAAAAAAAAAAAGTCACAGAACTGAGCTAAAAGATTTTCTTCTTATATATGGCAGGCTTGGAGACCGGGTGATTCGACAGAAATGCCAGAATACAGTTTTGAGTGGGTCGCATCAGGGAAAGAATGTCAAATGGAATCATTAACTAAATAATCAGACTTGCTGTGTATCACCGTTGTCTAGTTCAAATTGAACAATGTTTTATGCAGTACTTTTATTAGAGCAAGACAAATTTTACTGGGGATTGCAAATAGTAATATTGCCATATGATAAAGAAGGATCTGCCTTAACTTAATTTCCACTCTGCCAAAATACACAAATCTTAGCCTGTAAAAATTTCCCTTGGCACTCCAGTTTGCTTTTACTTGGGATACAGAACTTTACACACTAAAAAGCACCAAGAAAAGGCACCTAATGTCCTAATTCAAGGATGGGAAATAATTTACTTGCATATAGGTTCATGCCATCTAATTTACACCGGTTCACAGCTTTTGTAGAGCTCCATGCCACCAAAAATTGATGGCTTTCTGCATGTGATCCTCACCATCACCATGGCTCAAGTGTACCACTGTCCTAAGATCTATTTAGAAGTGAAGGAACTGAAAAACTCAAAGCATTTTGTACAATAGTAAGCCTATGAATAAAACTGCTGTGAAGTTGCAAGTCAAAACCTCACATAATGCTGCCAATGCCTTTTCCTCTCAAAATTGGTGTGACACATTATTAAGGAAAAATGACAGGTGACTTTAAAACTTACTGAGTTTAAAACACCTTTGAAAGTATTAGCTTCTTGTTTAGCTCCTTTTATGTCCTTTTAAACTTCAAGTATTAAGTTTACGCTGTTAATCAGAACTCCCATTTTTACTTATAACAACTATCACTAATGCACAAATTCGCTGTCAAACCATGGCGAGTCTTAGCAACTATCAGCTTTGATGAGTGAGCTGTTTTCTTTTATTTAAGATGGGATTTTTGTGTCTGTGTGCCCATATACATGTAGCTTTTTCTACAGCAATTAAAGCAAGCTTGATGTTTTTTACCAAAAAATACTTTCTTTTATAAGCTAAACATTCTAAAAATAAGATTTTAAATTCATTTCCCATATAAAGTCTGTAATTATTAAAGCAATATTAATACTTTACAGTAACAAAAGACTAAAAGCTAAATTTGCATATGTTCTCAAATGTAATTCTAGTGAAATCCCATTCAAGTATTTCAGACCGATAATAAGTAACAAAATACAGGATTTTAAATCACCATTAGAATCAATTTGGAAGTCAAGCACTTGTAGGAAAAACCTAAAATCATATTGTTCTTACAGTTTCTAAGCAAACCTACATAGTCACACAGCCATTTACTTCATAGAATAATTGTGTATAAACTTATTATTTGTGAGAAAAGCAGTATTTTCCTTTGTGGTGAACACATTCTAATAAGGATGTGACTATTGTAGCCAGCAACTCCAATGTTTAGCTGTTCTCCAGTAGTATCTCACAATTCCTTAACTTGCAAGTCAGGTTTTTTCCACCGACTCTTTTAGAACAGATATTACGTTCCTGTTCCTATTTTTAGTGTAGGCTTTTTCTAGCCCTTCAGCTTCCTTCATTTCTGAATAGCTCAGGCTAATTTTAGCAACAATAACGAGAAAAAATCAAGGATGCCCATTATTCCCCATACTGGAATTTATCTCCATGGTTCTGAGCCGCCTCCTGCGAGAGTCACACACGCTCCACAAACTTTTTTACTCAAGAGTCTGGCTAAGGGCCAAACACAGATAATAGGCTTTTGGTTTACAAATCTTTGTATTCTTTTTAAAGCAAGAAACCCTGCTTTAGCAAATTGAGCCTCAGGACAGAATCCCCTAGTAATTTAAAGGCAAGTCTGGATGGCATGTTGAGTTCAGTTCCAAAAGGAAGGGGGGGCATAAAGGATCTACATCTCTAGCCCCTAAGTTACTCACAAAATCAAAAAGCAACAATGAAACAAGAAAATTAGTCTGCTACCCAAGTTGAAGATTGCAATTGCAAACAAATGGCAGCAGAAGATTAGAGGGCAGGGGCTACCCCATCATGTTGCAATTATACACGATTATCTACGTTGAGGTAGGTAAGTGAGGAACTTGAGAAGTGAAACACTGAGTTTAGAAGTTGGTTTTGCTAAAATCAAAATATTCTAGACAGAGAGGTAGACTCATACAATCATAGAAGTTTTTAGAGATCTAAAAAGATATCTAAAATCATGTAAAGATTTTTGTATCTCTAAGATCATGTAGTCCAACCATTAACCCAGCATTGCCAAGCCCATCACCAAACCATGTCCCAAAGTGCCACATCTACACATAAATACACCAAACAAAGTTTTAAATACTTTGAGCACTCTGGGCTCACAAGTCAAGGGAGCCTCAAGAGGATTTTGGAAAAGAAATGGTCCCATAAGTAGATGATACCAACATCCTTCTTATGTGGAGACCAACAGGAATTCTAAAGAATAGAAGGCAGGTTACACAGTAAGGTATAAAACATTGCCTGTATAAGGTAAAAAGCTGTTTAATACCAGTGAATGCTCTGTGGTGAAATGACTGCTGAGTATGAAGACAGAATTTTATAAGAAAACTAGATAGTCTTTTAGAAAATGTTGGGAAGGAGCTGATCACTTCAAGTGCACAATCACTTCCAGTAACAACACCAGAAAGCAGTAAAAAAGAAGTCTTTGCAGTACAATTTAAGCTTCTTTATCAAATATCAGTGACTGAGTTTTTGCTCCCTATGACACACATAAACCAAGCAGAGAAGTGGTGATGAAGTTTAATTGGAAGATACTAAATTGACAGCCTACAGAAGTTTTGAGAAGCCAATTCTCACATGTATGAAGGCTATATCAAATATTTTTAAAGCACAATGGAACTGAAAGACTTGACATAGATTCCATAAGTGCAAATGATGTTTGAGATGATTATTACAGCACATTAAATACAGGACCACAGCAGGAAAGTTAAATGAAATAAATGCATTAGCAGTTAATAGAAGGAACTTAAATCGATGCCTACAGTGAAACCTTTTTCACAAGGAAGATGACAGAAGAATTCTTGCAGCTAGGAAACTACAATATTCATCAGAAACAACAGGTGCATCAATTAACACCAGATACTGGGAAACAAAGAACATTGTTTTTGTGAGGGATGCCGTGCCTCAGAAGGTGACTAAGTTTTGTAAACTAAATTAGCATGGAATTAGGGAGACATGGTTGATGTAGAATATTAGGATTTTCAGAAGGCACTACTAGATTGTGAAAAGCACTGCAATTAAAATGTTTGAGTTTAAAGAATTTGATGTGTTAAAGAAAGCAGACTTAGATATTCTTTCTACAAAAATCTATCCATGGATACTATACTGCATCTGTCTTGTAATAATCCAAGTCCTGGAAGCTTAGAAAGTAAACTAGAAGGGTCGTGGCTGCTAGCTTCCACTTCTGCAGATAACTGCTACTGACATTTGAGTAGGACAGAGAGCCTTTTCAGACAAAAGCCCAGATCACATTAATTTTAAACATGACTTTTTCTGACTGGACCTTATGTAGGCATGGTCATTGCTGAAAATCTATTCAGTAAGTGAAGGAAAAAAGTGAAGAAATTTGCAGCAAAATGCAGTAAATAAACAGCACCGTGAAACTCAGCCCATTCTGATAGAGCTTTGATACTGTTCAAGATGCTAATATAATAAACTTGAACCTCAGAAGCACCAGAGTTAGGGAGAATATCTTTACTGCAAGAATTTCAAAAGCAACTATTTGGGAGTTGGCTGGAATGACATGGTGCATGTGTATGCATTCGGAAGGAGGTAGCAAGAGCTGAATTCTGCAGATACACAACAAACCCATACTGCTGGAGAATTTAGGGAAAACTTCTTCAAAACTAAGCCTTACTATGTCAATGTTAATACAGATTAAATATATAATAGAGAAAATAAATTGTACTTTTAAGACTGCTTTCTCTCACACTCTTCTTTTTATGAAAAGCAGCAGTAAACCATAGAAAGAAAGAAGTCACAATGTGTGACCAGTCATGTGAAAACAAAGAAAGATGAGATAACACAAGCATTTCTACAAAAAAAAAAGTTATGAAAGATGCTTGGATGGTAAACTAAAACATGAAATATAACTTTTTACCTGTAGTTTATAAAACAATCAGTATTGGAGCTTAGAGGAAACAAACCTATTACATTCTGTCTCCAACTTTAATCAGAGTCTCCAAAGCTCTAATCAGAGAGCTTTCCATCCCTCGTAACAAATCAATTAAAAAATCCCAATAATAAGTTTTGTAAATGCAGTAATTACTATGTTCTTCTACAAACGAACAGAGCATTATTAGGACAAAGACAGTTAAAGGCTCCAAAAAGCAGTCTAGTAGGAAAACAAGATCAAAGAAAATTTGTAATGGTATGTGATTTTTTATATCCTAATGAAATCTATGCATGTGAACACTTTGTGTTCATGTTTTAATATAGGAACCTCACCATTTCATCTGTATATATACTGCTTAAAACACAAGCAGACTGCACTTTTCAGAACAGTATAATAAATAAAAGTGCTCACAGGGTGTCACATGCTGCTGCTGTATTTGTATTTAAAGGACTTACTGCTGTATTTAAAGGACTTACTGCTGTATTTAAAGGACTTACTGCTGTATTTAAAGGACTTACTGTTCCTGCTCTGCATCCCTTACTTAGATCCTGATCCTGCAACTAGCATTCACAGAAGCATCCATCCACATCCGAAGTTTCAGCTGCAATCAATACAGAAGAATTCTCGGAAACAAAACAGAACCCCATACTACCTATGTGATTTCACACGTTTTAATTTTCTAAAAACCAGTCTGAATAAATTCTAATCTTTTCAGAATGATATCCAATCATCAACTTGGAGGAAAACAATTCATTTTTCCTTTTTTAATTTACATGCATTTCTGTAACTGATGTCAAATAAATTAACTATTTACTAAGTGCACTTACAGGAGGGGGAAAAGCCCAAGAAATACCAACACTGCATTCTCAGAACAATAGTGCCTGATCCATTTTCTAACCACATTATATAGAGGAAAACAATTAGACTGCCAAAACTCCAAAACCCAGAGCCTTCATTTAAAGTATACAAAATCATAAAGCATTACATTTCAAGTCAGTCAGAGGGAAAAAAAAGTACATTTAGATAATACTAAAACTTGTTTTCAGTTCAGGTAATACTGTATGTTTTAAATTCTAAAAATTCTAAAAATTCTTAAAATTCTTTATGTTTGCTATTCAGATATCCAAAAAGTGTAGTATATGGGGAAACTGAGAATTGGACAAATAACAGTGATAAAGTGGCAACTGATTTTCTCCCTACACTCCATCCATCACTACACAATACTACCAACATAACAGGCATCTAATTCTTTTTTCAGAACAGACTCCTTATGCTCAATTGAACTTTTCAGATATGCCAGCCCTCCAGCAGCTTTTGCCTGCTGTATATACACACGCTTTCATAGAGACTGAATCGAACAGCCACCAGAATTCTGTTTGCATTTTACAATCCATAAACAATTGTAAATTTTAAACCTGTAAAATTCAACCTGTATTCTACAGATTTAAAATTTGAAATACAACATATTTTACAATTCTGTTTTTCTCAATCTCTGTGACTTGCAAATATCAACTTGTTTGCAAAGACATGAGAATCAAAATATCATTACAGTATCTCAGATGAAATTCTAATTGTCTCCTCTACTCACAGTTAATTCAAGTTTGATATAAACCTAAATAATCTTGGACCACATACACTTGCTCTTCTCCAATTTTTCATAAAGGCACCAAGTTGAAATTTAATAATAATATGAACACATTGGTGTTCAGTTTTTGAGATGCTGAGCAATAATAATAACATTGCCTGAGGCTGAAAATATTATGACTGGTTCCTCTGAAAAAGTGTTGTGGTCTGTTCAGCCACCTTTTCAGGTGTTGATTAATTCCCCATAAATGACTTCAAGACTGTTAGTGGCTGCCACTATATTTATTTGGAGTAAAATCTGAGCATTTTCCTTCATGAAGTTAAAGAGCTTGTATTGCAGAAGGAACATTCATGTTGAACTTCTTTCAGAAGACGTGCAAAAATTTTGCAATAACATTTCGCTTTTTTAACTTCAGAATACAACAAAGTGATAAATTCCTTCAATAAACTATAACACCGAGGTTAAACAAGAATGTTGTGCTTTTTATTTTCACCTAGAGCAGCGCCACTAATTCCTTCTGTCATTGCTATCTTATCTCTCATTCCTAAAGTGTTTGTTCAACACAAGTGAATGATAAGTCTTTTGCTATGGTCAGTATAATTCTTTAGCAGTTTAAAACATTTACAGGTATGGTGGCAAGATATTCTACTTCACAATATAACCAGCACTTTTCCAAAGCATAGTGGTGATGGACATCAGTTTCCTTATATCAGGAGGTTAAAACTCATGTAAGCTTTCTTAATAAATGAAACTAAAAAAAAATAGCAACCAGAATATGACAGCAAGATGAATAAAAACATTTTAAAACAATATTAAAGACAGCAATATTGAGAGGAAGACAGTCAAGAGTAACCAGACACTTATTAAAAAATTAATGCAATATCACAGCATCTACTACTCTACTAGCCCAGGATGTGTTTATTAGCTAAATTAGCTAATTTTCAGAAACTTATTTTCAAATATCAGATATGTAGCAAAATATCTTTGTTTTCTTTTGAAAAACAATAGAGCGATAGGCATATAATTTATGGTTGTAAACATTTATTCATTATTTCACAGAAATATATAACATTACAAACAGGTTCCCCAATTACATATAAAAAGAACCACTACTTCCTGCTTTTATACAACATCATTTATGAATAGTCTAATTATTTATTAATTGATTTCATAAGACTTCCCAAGGAAAAACTCTCAATGCAACAATTGATGGAAGAGAAATTGCATACAATGTGCTCATCTCACTGTGATTTACACAGCTGGTTCCAGAGATAAATAAATAATTAGATCCAAAGTTGAGCTTGGAGATCTTTATTCATTCCAGTCATACACAAGTAGTTATGGTTTTTAAAAACACACACGCAATGGAATATATGTTTAAATATACTAGTAGTATACCTTCTTTTTTACAGCAATGATGGTAGATGAAAGTCTAAGACAGCATTAGGTGATCAAAAATTCAACAGTGGTATTTTAAAAAAACACATGATCCTGATTTGCTTTCAATGGATCCATTACTACACATACTGTACTGAGTAACACATATCATACAGTCATATCTTCATGGAATGCTACATGCACAGGTTCATTTAATACCATTCAGAATTTTTTATTCATTACCTGACCATATGAAGACCTCTTCCCAAATCTCAATATGTACTCACTTCTAACTTCCTTCACTCCCTATCTATATTAGAGAAGCACACATAAAAAAAACCCTAAAATTAAAACATTATGCCAAGATTATTTGGTCGTAAATATAATGCTAAAGTTTCCTATATAGATTCTATCCAGAAA
>WBMY01016403.1:1240623-1270328 GCA_013397315.1 Donacobius atricapilla
CAGAAAAGCTCAAGAGACTCTGTCCAGACAATTTATCCTTATGATGATGTACACCTGACCCAGCACAGGCCCTTGAGCAGGATAAGATGAAACTTTGCATTACACTGTTACCATTATGAAAATAACCACATATTCTGTTTTTTTCTATTCCATTATGGGGCCACAAATTCACAAAAAAATCCTGTTTCTCTTTTCTCCCCAAAATTCCATTTTTCTAAAAGCAATTGTTGAAAAGCCTTGCCAAAAACAAGCAATTTAATTACAGTTTATTGATCAGGTCACCTCTGCATTGGCTCTTCTTCAACACACCTTACTTGAACACATACCAAATAACTTTTCACAGTTGTGTTCAACAGGAGTTAAACTTAGAGATCTTTTAGCTCAAAGATCATCTTCAGAATTCTTGTAAAATAAAATTCTATTAAGCACAGCATTTTCTGCTTTCCTGGTATCAAGACCAACATAAGCAACAGTTTCATGGGGAAGTCAGTTCAGTATATACAATTAAAAGGATCTGATCCTAGTACAGAAGTACAGTCAACTAAGATGAAGGTATAACCTATGAAAGAGTCACATTTAGAGGAAGCAGTGCTGGCCATCATTTTGCAGGGTTGTTGATAAAGGTTTCTCACATGCAAAACAGAATTTTGGAACAGTTTGGCTAGAGGGTTTTGTTTGTTTGTTTTCCTTTTTTTTTCTTCTTTTGTTTGTTAATTTGGTTGCTTGATGGTTGGGGATATTTTAATGTTTTAACTGTTGAGCTGACTCTTCTCTCCTGCCCCATTCTCTCAGATTTTCTCTGACTAAAAAAATTATAGCTCAAACACACTGAACATTAGGATACCAATAAAAAGGCACAAAACTGGATATACCATCAAAACATCCTTAATGTACAGCTCTGAGCTTTCTAGAAATGAGGATCATTATTTTTAAATGTTTGAGGAGATTTATCAAAAAGAAAATGGGGAAATGGGAATCAATTTTTAACGAGTTCATCCAAATCACCCCAAAAATAATATATTTGATATTTAAAAAAAACACATTTTATTAATTATCTGGTTGTTAGCTTGTTATGAAATAATTTGTCTTCCCTGTTTGCTTAGGAAAAGTGCATTTTTATATTTCATTCAATATGTTATTGTATTATATGTCATTCTTGTCTAATTAAAAGACAGGTGGAGAAAGATAAAAATATGCTCACATGGCAAAAAAATCTAGAACTCTCTCCACAATTTGACTGAATGAACTGGGCCAGAGGAACAGAGGAAAAAAAGAGCACTGAGCACTCTGAGAAACAGAATTGAAACATTCAGCAGCTGAAGAAGATAATCAATTCATAAACACAACAATTATACTAGATGAAAGAAACACTTGATTACTCATCATAACAGGCCAGGAATTAGACAAAAAAAGTTACATCCTTAAGCAGAATACCAGAATAAATCACATTTTAGAAAAAGTACTGTACATACATAACATGCTCTAATGTCTCTCAAGAAATGCCACAGATTAAAATACTGTTGAAATACAAGATAGTAACAGAAGTAGTTGGCCATGACTTAGTGAGCAACTGCATGGAAAGAGCACATACATGCACAGGAGTTGTGCATTGAATTTCACCAAAGTTCTGATAATTTTCTGTATCAAGCTATCAATTAGTTTTTCTGATGCTTCTTTACAGAAGAGATTTGAGTCTCATTGCACAGAGATCTGGAGAAAATCAATAGATTTTTAGGAAATCACACAAAACCTACTCACTATATTTGGGATACACTATGAAAAAAGATCCCATTCTCTGCACCATCAACTCCATCTCTAGATGACATTTACAACAGTTACAGTTACTAAATTATGAAAAAGTTGATGCAAAGGAATAAATGAAAAGCAGGCAATAAGCAATCCTTTGACAGAGGACAAATGGAAAAACCCTCAAATTCTGCCAAATTTAAGGGATTTGCCGAGTTCAAGACTAAAAGATCAGTGCTCCAAAAAGGCACATGGAAAAAAAAAGCAGAACGAGAGGTGGAACGCTTATGTTATCAAGATACTCACTGAAGCCTTAGGAATACATGAATCATATTCCACTAATTTTCTGAACAGAGCTCAAGTTTTCCTTCTTCTTGACCTTGCTTCAAGCTATGCTCCCTGCTCTAGTGAGACATCAAAACATTAGCCCACTCTAATATATGTCACCATAAAATTCTCCCAAACTCAGAGATTATTTTTCCACTGGTGTCATATCCTAGTAACACTCTCTGGTGTAGGATACTGCTATAGGACTAGAGAGCCAAAACTAAACATAAGCTGTTAGCTGAAAAATCTAGGGATCGGTGGAACACTTCTGATTTAGTGACTTGACTTCTATGTTTCAGAACAGTACTAGTTTTCAGAAATATACCATTTCAAATAAACTGTGTAGCACTGATGTAGAATGAATGTTCAATTTTCAGTTTTTGCAAAATAACTTCCAAAAGTATCTGCATTAATTTTTCCCATTCAATGGAGCTTAGTCATTCAGATTCATCATACAGATCATTTTACATCAGAACACGTTTTAACAAATACATATTAGTTAACAGCAACAATTATTAGTTGAAAAACAGAGATTTCAGGTATATGTAAATTAGTTTTTCAGAATATCTGGAACATTAAGACAGAATGTTACAAAATGGTAAGAAAACATGTAGATCAGCAAACTGAATACAACTAGATGATTTGTTTGAATGGAATCAGTGGGACAAAATTAGTGTAAGCATTTTTAATGTAAATGTTCATTTAAAAGAGAAATGGTTTAGTAACAGAAAAATACAAAGATCATAAAACATTTTTAGCAAAATAATGTAAGAACCTATTCTAATAGTATTGCTACACTAAAAAGAAGTTTTATTCCATTTATTCTTTATTTCAGAAGGCATTGTCATACTGCTGCTAAGAGTGGCCCATCACAACAACATATACTTGTTTTTGTAAATATTCTGGCCCCTGTTCACAAGATCTTGTAACCACAAAAGGTGCACAATACAGCTGACATACCAGAGCCTTCTTTATCACTGACTATGATTAATGAACTGTGTTACAATGCTCTGTGGGATGCTAATCACAGAATTCAGGAAATTATGAGGACTCAAGAGTCCACTTCCTACAATTTCATTAGTGGCTTTTTAGTGTACCCTATATGAAATACATGTGGCTCATCACACCAGTTTTCATCCAGCCACTCTCCAGAAGACACATGAATTCTTCTCGGAGAAGTGTTATGAACATGTAACAATGGCATACATAATTTTTCCGCATTTGTTTGACTTCAGCAACTACCAAAACACACTGAAATGAAGAAAAGATAATCAAGAAGAAAGGATGCATGACACAGACAGTGCACAAAGACCATTAACTGCTGCAAGTATTCACTGACCACCTGCACAGTGCTGAGTGGTGCGTTCAGGTCTGTGAGAAAAGCACTGAGTTGTAAATTCATTTAATCTTACAAGACAATCAGCAATCTCCTTCAGACTATGTTGGTGCCAAACACAACTGCACATAACTCTGACGACACAAGCAAAGTCCTTGGACAACAGCGCAAAATGGGAAGATTGCCCTCCAAAAGCTTGCAATTCCAGACTACTATCTGCTTGAAGGGAAATATAAAGTAAATAGCTATTCTCATACATTTAAAGACACTAAAAACATGACCTTTGCCCAGCGCTGCAACTGCAACATGCAGGAAAAAGCACATTTCAAGACAAGAGAATTTCTACACTGTGAGGAATCAAGAGAAGAGAGATACACAGTTGTTCTGCCTTCCTAAGCCAGTCATAAGCACAGAGAGGAAAAGAATACTTTTCCACAGCTAAAAAAAAAAAAAAAAAAAAAAGAATATTAATATGGTTGGGGAGGAAGGTGAAAAAAGCAGTCTTTTAAAAATAGAACTTTGTAAAAACGTTAGTATATTTCCTGGAAAGGAACATGTTCAGTGGCAGAATTGCAAAGCCAACTTTCCTTCAGAAGGATTCTACCATTAGCTCAACAGGTGAAAAATCTATACACCATCTAGAAAGAAGAAAGGACTAATACAACTGCTGCATAAGAAGATGCAACATGATGCCCGAAAATGCATTTGGCTGGCAGAAAAGGAGCTGGTAATGCCTTGAGACAAGGATGGATTTCACAGATTTATATTCCAGTTACTGTGACACATTGTTTTACATTGAATTTGTGGAAAACATTACCAGTAACATGCTGGCTTGGGTAGGGATATAGTAATACCCTGCCCACCCCCACTCCAGGGGAATATGGACTGGGATTTGCACCAGGAATTGGACTGGGATTCCTCTGCAGTAGTCTGTAATATCTTTGCTTCCTGAGCCACAACATGAGGTCTCAGCTCCATCTGCAAGGCCAAGGGCAATCCTTGCTTTCTTTCCATCTAATGTGTATATTCTGCTATACTGTCTTGTGGCACTCTAATACATCATGACTACAATCCTTGCTTTGTGATCCAAGGATCGCACACTTTCTCCTATTTCTTGCATCAGTACCACATGCTCTCCAAGAAAAGGCATATTTTACTAAAACCATCCATGAGATTCAAGCATTGAAAGAAAGAATGAGAGAGAACAAATGATTCCCAGATAAATTGCTCAAGTACTTAGTTACCAAACATCTGTTTTCAGCTCTCACCAATGCCTTTTCATATAGGATTAAAGTTCAAATCTTCAAAACTTCTCAAGTAACACTTCAACAGAACAAGCTTCTTAAATCTCTAAAATGAGACACACTTTCCCAGAACCTGCACTTTTACAGCTCTCTTCTAAACCTCTGAAGACTATTTCTGACTAAACTTAGGAACCCCAAACTAGCCATTATAGACTCGCCACAGCCCATTAATATTGTATACAGCAGTTAATATCACCCCCCGTACATTTCTTCTACTGGTTGTGTTATTCAAAACCATTGTCCCTAATCCATAAGTGCAATCTACAATATTGGTCTCTAGACCTGGGATCACACATTTGGCTCTATCCAAATACTTTCCAGTTCAACTTGCCAAGCAATTTAACAGTTAGTGATCTCTTTCTATCAAATTTAGACATTTATTAGGAGCAATGTATTCTTCCCAAGAGCTAAAGCCAATGACCAAGAACCTCCTGCCATGTAGCAATGAGGGAGCCTTCCTCAGAGTTTGAAAGTTCCCTCCTTACTGACAGGGTTTTGGATTCATTAACCAATTTTAATACAGTTAACATGAGTTACGACAAACATGCTTAGGCAAAATCAATCTAATTAAAAGACAGTACCATTAGGATCAGTTTCAAGTGAATCACCCTATAATTAACCTCTGTCTTGATTAGGTTTTTTTCACATACTGGCAAGCATCTAATTTTTCTCATTCCCCTTAGACTTGGCTTATTTCAACATTTGTTTAAGAACAAAAGAAGTAACATAAAACCCCCATGAAAACTGAAGGGCAAAAAAAAATTAAACTAAGAATTTCCTATGCTAACAGGATCTGCCAATTTCAGAAATGTTTATTAACCACTATTTAATATAATCCAAACAATAAAGAAGCACTGAATTATCAGTGCAGTATAATTACGTCATTGAAAAAAGTGCAAAGCTAAAACAACTGCAGAATATTTCTATACTGAAGATGTCACCTTGACATTTATCCACATCTTGTTCTTCTCCCCGTGACAACTACAATTTCTTTCACTCAAAAGCAAAACATGTGGAATACTATCTCCTCCTCTGCCATTTCATCTAAAAATGATAACATTAAATAAAAATTCATAATTCACAGATACATTTATCACACCTACACTATCTCTCTGTATTCCATACTAAAAACAGGATTTCAAAAAACTGTGATGTACATCTTCACCGATTTAACTGAAAGGACTTGTGAATCAGGAAACTTCTTGCCTGGTTATCTCCTCTGATCTTGTCCCCTTAAACAATTTGGCAATACGAAAGTTTAGTTTAACATAACAGACTAATCCTAGACATTTTAAAAGGTACAGACTACCAGTGGCATTTGAAATTTAGCTTTTCAGGCACTGTAAAAATAATACAGTGGTACTCCAATATAGTATTCCAAATTAATTATTTGGAGCCAAATAATATTCACCAGGTTATGATGTCTACAGTTATTTGTTTTTCAAATTTTCAGTTGATGTTTTAGACTTGGACTACTTAAGTTTAAACTTAAATACATTCGAGATGAAATGTTACTTGGTCCATTGGAAGAAGTATTTAAGCTAAAAAATTTTGAAATAAAAAACACTGTGATATGGAGAAAGAGATCCTATGCTTCTTCTCAACATCTTTTGCAAAAAGCTGCTCTCCCTATGCTTCATTCACGAAAGAGATAGACAATTAAGGGAGGAAAAATTTTGCTCCTTAATCAGCCTCTTATTATTTCAACCTATCCTCACAGGTCTTAAATCAAGTGTTAAATTTTCCATACTATTTTCTTCTGGATCTCCAATTGGGCAAAAAAATTTTGATTTATTTGCGTGCATTAAGTGCACGGTTCCAAATTGGATACAATCACCTAGTTGACTCCATTTCTACCCTAGGCTGTGCAGAGAGATTTACATCACTTTGACAGTGTTGAATGACAGCGCCTTCATTTACACATCCTGGTGTGATGTTACATTCTTAGAACTACTTTTTGTGCAAGATACTCTTGATTTAAGGTCAGCTCTTAACCCTCAATCTCTTTCTTCAGAACTCTCAGCCATTCCTTATCCTGGACTTACCTATTTTCTTTTTCTTTAATTTAAAAGCAGTATTTTAAATTTGCCCTTAAATGGCTTGAAACCCATTTTTCCCTGCTCATTCTAATTTCTTGCTTCATGTTAAATTCTCCTTCAATCTTCCAACTTCTCTGCAGTGTCTCAGCCTGGTATCATTTTTTACTGCAGTAAACATGTGTGTCAATGGATCCATTAGCATCCTCTTTTCTTGAAAAGAAAAACATAAAAGACTGTTGTTTCTGCTGCTGCATCAGAAATGACTTATCTAGAACACACTTTTAACAAAGAATATAGTTGAGAGAGACAGAAGAGCAGGAAGCAATCTTTCAAAGAAGAATCCAAGCTAAATGCCTACCAGGATAGAAGAGCACACTGAAGCCAACTATGAGAACAAGAAACAGACTTCGCTGATCCTCAGGCAAGAGGGAAAGTAGCAAGTAAGATGATAACTACTCCAGAAGCAGAGGGACAGTCCTGATAAAAGAGCAGGCAAAATCAGCAACTTATCCTCCTGAAAAGGTATTTTCCATCAGGAATCATACACTGATCCATTTAGATATGTAGAAACACAGAATATCTATCTGAGACTTTAGGTGCCCTTACAATAAATAAAACTCAAGATATACAAGCCTTTTCCAGAGATTAGTTTATCTTGAAAAGCCTATCACAGATCAATCTAATTTACAGAACATCCAAGAAAGGATAAGAAAGTGTTTTAGAATGCAATAAAAAATGTTGATTTGATCTTTATTTCTCAACAAACTATAGAACAGAAGTTCATAGATGGAATGGATTAGACTAAGTGTGAAATGTGATTTGGGAAAAAAAAAAGGAAAGGCTACCATGGAAACATTTTTTAATATCTGAAAAGAATCAGGAAAAAATATTAGATAAGTATATGCATGATAGATAATACAGTTGTCCCAAGCCAGACTGTGATAGCAGAAAATAATTACAAATGCAGCTTGTTACAAAATCTGACCAGAAGCAGGAATCCAACACAATCCATGGATCGCATAATCAAGTAATACAGGAAAGAGAACGACCTCCACTGTAGTGCTCTGTTACTTGTCTCAACCCACCAGCACTACCTAGATTTTACCTAGACACCTAGACCAAATCAGCTTTCCTCCACTACTCAGCCTCCCTCAGCAGTTGAGCAATGCATATACCGAACCACTGGCTTAACTATAGCTCCAGGCACTGAAGTTTATAGACCTGCACAAATCCTTTTAATTACCCTCCCACACAAACTAAACAGAAAAGGCAAGTTGAAGTTTCATGCAGTTCTCAACCACTGTGCCTCTTTCTTGCTAAAGGAAGGAAGGAACACATCTCTGCTGAAGACAGCCAAACCACCACCACAGCTTCCGCACAAATCAAGTTAGTGCGAACATGGAACAACAGGAAGTACAAAGGTAAGTAATTACATATGCATGCACACCTGCAAGCAGGCTCTCACAAAGAAACAAACTTTAAATTACGAAACTTCAAATCAAGATAACAAATTGTTGTATTACATAATATCATGTACAAGGGACCAAGCCAATGCTGACTACAAGTGAGGTTTTGAGAAGTCATGAAAGTTCTTCTATTTTTCATTCATTTTCAGAGCCTGGAGCACACAGACACTACACATTGGCCTGAAGAGTTGGAGGGTGAGGTGGGGGAAAGACTGTTACAGATTTCCTAGTTACCTGCTAAGATTCTTTTCCCCTCTGAATCATTGTTTCTACTTCACACCAATAAACCATTCCAACTAACTGCAATGGCTGCTAGGGATCTGGCAAGATTAGCCACTTCTAGTCTGAAGCTTCCACAGAAGCCTGTTCTTCTCAAAAGTCAAATCATGTATTCCCAGCCTAACAACTTCCAGAGAGCATTACCACAAACTGCTGGGCAAATCCACTGACTGGCAGCTGCCTAAAGGGACAGGAGACACTCCCACATTATTTGCTCCTGCCTGCAGAGTCTCTCTGTTCTTCTGTACCATTTAGACACTTCTTTGAACAGTTGTCAGCTGATCCATCCCAAAAGCCAAGAAACAAAACTAGCCACCTTTCCTCTGGATTTGTGAGTTAAATCAGATACCTCGTTTCAGTAGGAGTCAGACAGAGAAGAAAGCTGGGTTCAGGAAATGGAAACAAGTCCTCTCACCAACAGGAAACAGTCACAGCAGCTAACCCAGTTTCAAGACACCTACCTGGACCTGGACACTTGGAAAGCTACCACCACACTCTTTGTTCTGGCCTGGCCAGAAGGTTCCTAGAACATTATTTGAAATCCCACTTCTTTTTTTCCTTTTTTTTAATAACCAATTCATAGAACACTTACACTACCACAGTACTTCCAGTATTATAATTGCACAAAATAAAATAATTGAGAGCACTTTAGAGGTTGCCAGCTTGACAACCACTAGTGAAGCTGGGTGAACTGTAAAAGCATCAAATCTGCAACAAATTTGCATGAACTCTTAGTCTAATTTGTTCAATTGCGGAAGTTTAAGAAATTTTCACAACTTTCTTATCATAGTTAAGAACACTGATCGTAACAGTCTTTCCTACAGTTGCATGAGAAAAAGAATAATGTCATAATATGCTTGGTTTCCAAGTTCATACCCGCATTCATATTTCAGTGAAGTTCACTTCATTCTTTATGCATTCTTCTCAAAATGAAGAGAGTTACCTTTCTGCTAAGTTTTATTTAAATTAAAAAAAAAAAAAAGTGTCTTCAAACATGACTATTATGGGACTTGCCCAGACCCTCAAAACCATAAGAATCTGAAACATTAACTAGCACTGGATCTGGGATATCCCAGAAAACACAATACTTTCCACCCACAACAGCTTAGTTGCTTATAACTCTTGAAAAACTTCATGGAGTAGGCCCTGTGCCCAGCCTCTGCAGAAGTACAGCTTATCTCTGAGAAATACATGTAATATCAGCAATACAGACGGAAAGGGCCCAGAAAAATTGCCAAATACAGGACTTTGTACGTAACACAGAGGGTACATAATGAACCCATGAAAGAATTCCTCTTTTTGGAGATGAGAGGCAAAGACAAGAAGGGAGAGAAATAGGTGTAAGGAGAAACGAAAGGTGAAATGGATATCTGATTGACCCATTTTGTCAGTGATCAGTGAAAAGTGAAGGACCTGATGCCTCTTTTGCAAAGTTTCCTTTTCTCAGCTGACAAAGACTTATCAACAGAAGAGCAGTTTTCAGTTGTGAAGGCAACATCACAAAAAATGAGAAGTACTTACTTAAAAGCAATAATTATTGTTCAAATTAATACTTCTGGGGATTCTTCTTCCTCACTTTCATTTTGAAGCATAGGCAAGTCTCTGAAAGTAGAAGAGGAAAAGAGCATTAGTTTTTATCACAGAATCATTTAGGTTAGAAAAGACCTTTAAGATCATCAAGTCCAGCCATAAACCTACCACTTCCAAGTCCACCACTAAACCATGACCTTAAAAGCCCCACCTACATATCTTTTAAATTCACCCAGGGATGGACGCTCAACAACTTTGCTGGGCAGCCTGTTAAGAGTGCTTGGCAACTCTTTCCGTGAAGAAACATTTGTTTTAAACAAAATCTTACTTTGGGATTATCAAGGCATGGAGTTAGTACATCATTTCCTAACAGTTGTCTCACTAATTCAGAATGGCAGCACACTACTAAACTAAACGTTGATTCCTGGCCATTTAACAGAACAGCAGTCAAAAGCTGCACTATCAGACTCTGAAACAGCAATAAATTGGTTGTTGAGAAAGCTTATTTGTGAACCTGGCTTCAAGGAAAGGAATGAAAGCAAGAAAAGAAAAAATAAACAGGAAACCAATTAAAGCAACAATAGTTCCAGGAACAGGAACAAAGGAAAAAAAATTATAAATGCTTCACATAACTGACTTTTACTGGAATGAGAATTCTGACAAATTAGTCTTACTTTTGAATGAAAATTAAGTGATTTTCTATTTCAAAGAGAAGCTTCTGCAGCTGTACTGTTAAATGAACAAGATGAACTGGCAACTCTAAACCTCTCAAAAGCAGCAACAGTGATAAAAAACGAGTCTGAATTCCATGTTTTCCTATTCATGTAATAAATTATTTAAAGTAATCAGCACCTACAAAGTCAGAGCCCATGACCTTCCAAAAAGGAAAGCTTGAAGGAAATAGGGAGATAGCCTATTTTCACTTCTATTTGAGATTGATAGTTTGGGTATACTTTCAACAAATCTTTTCATATTCGTTAAGTTGCATTTTAAAAAGACATAAAATTTGAAAGCACAAGAGCAAGGTGGTAGAGTTCAAGGATGCCACGCTTTAGTGACTGCAACTGCAGAAGTGTTAGATGAAAATACCTACATCACCTTAGGAAGACAGAGGGTTGCAGCAAGGACGAAGAAAAAAGGAAACACTTCTCCCATCCCTTCTCCATTTGACAGGGGCAAACTGATATAATTCTGAACACAGACACTAGACCCATATGCCAGGCCAGGACTACTTCCCCAATACCACGGGACGGATCAGACACATCACACAAAATCCCACCTTTAGAGAATGGCAAATCATCTCTGCTTCAGAAAATAAACTAAGCACTAAAAAGAGAAAAAAATAAATATTCCCTTTGGATATGTACAGGATACCAGAGGTAGCTCTAAGGAATAGCATTCATAAAACTGAACACTTTATGACAAATAACAATCAAATATTTCCTTATCTGCTCTACCCTCATTCTCAGAGATTTCTGTTACTCTAGTACCAAGAAATCTCAGATGTTCATTTTTAATTTCTGAGTCCAGGATCAACCTTAGCATCTTACATGGTATTCTTACATAAATATATAAAAGATCATCTTGAACCACTGAGTTTCTTTCTCCCCATTACTGAGATTAGACCTCTTCCTCTGATTTTCAAACAAGATTTCTTCTTAAATTTATGCCTCAGATATATTTATTTTCAGATGTTTCTCTCCCATATATTACCTAACACCCAATAAAGACTATTGTTATTTCTTCCCAGGTCTTACTTGTCAAATGTTTTCTTTCTCCTTTAAGAAGGCAAGTTCAGCTTAATCACACTAACAGTTCTTTCTCAGCCAAACAACTTACCCTTCTCTGACTGTGATTGTGATCAGAGCTAATGCCAGTCTACACGTAAATCAATTAATGCTTTATTGGCTGGTCTTAACAATCTGTTTTTAAAAGCTAGAAACCAGCTAGTGTGGTTTAGAATCATGTTACTCCCACCAAGCTACATCATCTGAGAAGGAAGCAGACCAGCAGCTGGGTCTTACAACAGCCATCTGCCCCTGATTGCCAGTCTGGTTCCATCAGGAATGCTCATCAGTGCTCAGGCACATGAATTTGCAATATTATTATTATTATTATTATTATTATTATTATTATTATTATTATACATTTTCTATTATTCCAAACACAGAAATCTGCTCCTAAGCACGATAATCCTACCTTCTCTAGTACAAGCAATTTCTGAAGCACACAGATCAGCAATTAAGTAAAGTCACTCACATATTCCACTGCTACCTCTACAGTTCTGAGTTTCAAGAGAAGTGACTGAACCTATGTTAGGGAGAACACTGCATGAAAATAATTTCTTTTAAACAACTTAAAAACAAACTTCAAACAAACAAACAAAATCAGTAAATTAGTAAAGAAAAAGAAATTAAAAATTACTCCTTCTGTAAGCCCAAGTGAGGCTCAGAACATGATTTTTCCAGTATTAAGAGATAAGGTATGCTTCTAATGGAGAAGTAGGTATGTAACTGAAAATTTAAATTTCATTTCTCCTATACCCACCAATCCATCTGTCTGGTAGCACTGCTGATTGCTGGTACTACGCAAATTTCCTGAAACAAACATGGAAAGAAAAACACCCCACAGAGACAGAAGAAAGGTAATCTTTTTAATGCATATATGAAGAATATTATATAGGGTTTTCTATATAAGTTATATAATGGTTTGGGGATTAGTTTTGTTGCATTTTTTTCCTTCAGATTCCTTACTGCTAAGAGCTTAAAAAAGCTGGCATAAGCAAGCCACAAAGTCAAATCATCGACTGCACAAAGACGAAGATCCCAGGAATCATCTGATTTGCAGAGAAGTGCACAGGGATTCTTTCTGCAGTTCAGTTTGGTATAGGAGGTTCCCCTTCAAAAGCTTTGATTACCACTAGTTTGAGAAGGACATACAAGTTGGGCAATGAAATTCCACTTTCAATCAAGCCGGATCTGGGAGCATTACTCCTCAATAAGCATAAAAACAAAAATTTCCCCACACTTGTTTTCCTTTGTCACAGTACTTTGTCACTTTTACCCTTTTCTAAAATTATACCATGTTTAACACCACAAACAACAATTAGGAACAAATTTTAATATCATTCAGCTTATCCTTTACAGAAGAAAATATCAAATAGTTGCTTTAAGGTACAAAGTCCCTTCATGATACTGAAATTTTGACAAACTCAGGGCACTCCACAAAACAGATGCAGTACACAGAACAGTGCACAATCTGCTGACTTCTTTCACAGACATATTAACAGGCCAAATGAAGAATTAAGTTATAAAATAGCATCCCAGATATAAATACGTTTTTCACCTACCCACTTGCCAGGAGGTAGGTGACTCAGAAGGTAATAAATCTATGTAACACTGTACAGTTCTCAAATTCTTTCCTGCTCCTCTCCTTCAAGACACACTGGCCCAACCACCTGACTGATTCTCCCTTTTATTTACATGGCCCTAGCTGACACATCCCACTATTCCTGGAAGACACATCACTGTTGGTCAGTGTCTGCAGGCCCACATTTTTCACTTTACAAAGTTTCATGTATGCTAGAGTGACATTGCTAATACTTTACACTACTGCATGTGTAGAGCAAATTCAGGGAAAATTTGGAAAAACACTTCAAGCACTGGACCTCTTTTAGCTCTCTCAAATCCAGGAAAACATATGCTTCTTTTCCCCAGAGTTCCACTTTTTCTCAGCCACGTGAAGCGCCATCTGTGCTTCCCAGCCTGGCAGGCTAAAACTCTGCTGTCATTCAAATCACCAGTGTGCAAATTAAAGGCAAAGACTGTCCTCTTTAATAAAATAACAAGACTTACAAATGGCAACCTAGATCACAGCTCCAAAGGAATGAGTGGCAAGTGTGGGTAGCTAAAGGGTCACAGGGAGGAGAAGGTGGCAAACAGTAGAATATCTCCAGAGCTTCCTTGTAAACTTCTGCTTCTTAGCAAACTTAACACAAGAACTATGGGAATAAAAACAAGGGTAGATGGAAATCTCGGAAAGTAAACAAAAATACAACTCAACTGACACAACACATTTCGTGAGATACTCCATCCTGTTAGAAGGCACACTTGGCTCAGGAAGGACAGATAGATAGGGTGGAGCAGGAAATCTTATCTGGAAAATCTTAAAATTAGTATATCTGTTCTGAAATACAGAAGGCAACAGAAGCCAAACACTCTGCATAACATTAGAATGGAGAAGATACAGTGAGCCGGAAAATGTAGACCTCCTATAAATTACCAAAGCAGAAAATTTAAATGGTTGAGGGAGTTGGATGGAGTGTTGAGATTGTTTGGGTGTTTGGGTTTTTTTTTTTGTCGGGGGGAGGGTTGGGGGGGGTTGGTTTTTTTGTTTTGTTTTGTTTTATTTTGGTTGGTTGTTGGGTATGGTCTGGATTTTTTTCTAGACAGCTAACAGAATCATTCAAAGTATAGATTTAATATTAAGGATTCACAGAGTAGGCCTTTTAGGAAGCAGATCACACATAAACTGAGTTAACCGCTGGATGATAACTGGCTTAACTATTGCCTTTACAATATAATGCCTTACAAAGTTAACCTTAAAGGTTACCTCAAAATATTAATGACTAAAACTTTCCCAGACACTGAAATGCAAATCATCGTGTCAGAACAAGTCCTGAAATACTTCTAAATAAAGGTCAACTGCACTCTCCAACCTCTGGGAACAATCTGAGGATTATCACATGGTTTGGAAAACTTCCAACAGTACTGCGCACACAGATACCTGTTTTAAGGCGGAAAGATTAACAGAAAGGACAAATCTCAATCTGTGCCAGCTGTCCTCTGTAACAGACAATGGTCCACTTTATTAGTGATGATGCAGTCAAAAGGGATTTGAAATCAAACCATCTTAAGGAAACTAAAAATAAGTGCAGATAAAGTCTGGAAAAGAACATTAAAAAAGAGGAGAAAGTAGTAACTCTCTTCAGAAATTCAACCAAAAGAATGAGAAAATTTAAAGGAAAGAAAATCACACAAAGAATGTGACTGTAGGCACAGTAGACCTGCCTCTGTAGACACAGGCTAATGAATGAAAAGACTGGAAAAAAAGCTGTCAGGAGAACCCAATTAAGAATGTTGTTAAATGAAAATACAGTCAACATACAGAAGAAATAACAACCTACAGGCTGAAATGCTGGCAAAACCCATTCATTTAAAATCAGGTCAAGAAACAAAATTTTAAAAACATCAAACCTGGGTTTGAATTTGAGGGAGGAAATTGCACATGTAGTACAGTCTCATGTTTATTTGTTATTAGTTGCATAATTAGTTCAAAAGAGAAAATTCATCCTACCAAAAGACAATGTTTGACAGTCACAGGAAAAAAAAATAAATCAGCAAGCTTCATAGAAGAAGAAAGACAGTTCCATACGTGTCCCTGAAAAACAACTGTGATGTTGAAAACACAACACAAAGGAACATGGCTGTAAGCCAATTAAAAAAAAAGTCTTATTTGCTTCTAGTTCATATTTATATTAAAAAAGCCAGAGAACCTTGCTATTAATTTTGCAGGATCATTTTAAACTGTGGAATTTAATTCACACTATCAAAGTTCTGACATAAAGCAGGTTAACTTTTTTAAATATTTAAAATATACACCTTACTATCCACTGCAAATACCAGCTACACCTACAAATGCAATTACTCAAGTCTTTTACAGTCAGAGAAAATTTATATTGAAAAAGATGTGAACACACAAGAGAAATACCAACACCAACGGAATTATTAAAAATCCTCTGTGTATGAATTGAAGTAATTCATTTAGTAAATTAAAAGAAAGACACCGTATTTTCTATTGTGCCTCAGATGCCTCACACTTTTCCTTCTTCATTTTTTTCTACCTTCTGAAAAAGGTAAGTTCTTCAGACCAGCCCACAGTGAGCACATGGTTTGATTTTGCTCTGGAAACTATACTAGGAATTCGTACATAACTTCATCTTTCCTTTACAGCTTTTCAAACAAGAACCAAATAAGAATCAGAGCACTTTATTCCAAAGTCTATCATCGATCAGCTTGAGTGACTCTGCTTTTATTAACTGACTGGTCAAGTAGCAGTGCATTAACAAGATTATGGTCAACCTCACTGCTGTGACTCAGACCCATAGCAGCAGCTGTGCAGATTTCCAAGACAGTATCAATTCTGTACTGCTGCCACGGCTCCTCCGCGGGAAGGCTGAGAACAGATGCAAGCAGCATTCAGCAACCAGGAGGCTGAGCAAAAAAGGAACACACAACACTGCTTCCCTTGAGAGAGCAGCGCAGCCTCATGTTTATCAGACATGGTAAATGTTCATGTTTATCAGACAGGTTAATCAAAGGTAGATCTTCAAACAAATCTTCAAGCAAAGTCAAGAAGACTATCAAAGTTAAGATCCTGGCAATTAAGATCAAAGAAATGGTCAGGGATTTTCAGTAAGAAAATCTGAAAGATCCTCCTGCAATGTCTGTTAGGTGCCTGATAATGAAGGAAGCTGAAAATCTGTATAAAATATAATTTCATCAGCATAAATATTATACAGAAAACCCATGCAATTTATATCATTCAGTGCAATCAAAAAATTACTTGGAATATATTTCCTGGTACTGCACACCAAGTTTTATAGAAATGTTAGGGAAAAAAATATGTACTAATATTAGAGTACATTTCATTTCAGAGAGATTTCAGGTCTTTTAAGTTGCTTGTATTTGAAAAATTTTTGACATCTTTTCCTTGAGCAGGCTTCACCAGAAACAGACTAAAAGAGTGTGATATTAAGAGACTATTGCTTCAAATATATACTTCAATGTTCCTCCTGAAGTGGTTATTTTCCTATCTCCCACTTTTACTATCCATTAGCCAATCTTGTGTAACTTTCTTACTCCTCTCATGCTTAATTTATGAAGAAAATGTTTAGCAAATTATACTTAGGTCCTTCCTACTTAGGGATAAAAAGCTAAAAAGTTACATGTTGATTTTCAGTCAAGTTGAATTTCTTTTTTTTTTCTCTTTTAGTTTATAATGTATGAAGGAGAGCAGACAGACACTGCAATGCATTTACTATGGGTTAAGGCTCCACAAAAAAGGGCTTCATTCATACCCAAAGCAAGTATACATTGGTAGTAAGTCAGGTTTCCCGACACTATCCAATGACTGTAGTACAAGCCACCCTATGTGAGCAGTATAATCTGGTATAATTATATAGTTTTGCATAAACATCAGTCTATAAGCATATAATATGGATATATCTAGTCTATACTATACATATAACCCAGTTTCCAAACAGCAAAGAACTTTATAATTTGTTTAATAAATTCTGTTTTCCTTTGTAAACAGTCGCTTCATTTAACCACTGACCACCCTTTCCCATCAGTCAAGAGATGCTGACAGACACCAAGCAAAGAAAACAAGGCAGTACTCAAACACCAAGAGATATAGAATCATGAAAATAGGGTTTCTGCTAAATCCTTATCCCAGCAACAGCACAGTAGGAAAAGGTAGTATATGGATGAACTCTGGGAAACATGAAAGGAAGGACATTGAAACAACATTTTAAAAAATCATATGTAATCTGAGGCCTGATATACAAGCCAAATTTGTAGCAGTTTTCCCTGTACCCTTAGTTTTACAGAGATACAGTTTGACATGAGTGCTGTCCATCATTGAACTCATTAGAGAGCCGGCTGGATAAAGGAGTACAAACTTGTCACTACACTTCATACATTTCCATCAGGAAATAGAAAGTCTAAAGCTGAAAATGTGCAAGATAAAAGACAGATGAGAGACAAATTTTTTTGTTGAACCTCGAAATGCACCCTCAAGACCTAATGAGTCTGCCCTCCAAATATCTTTTCTCTACACACTATATGTGCTGTCACCATTTACACACACGTAGTAAGTGCAGTTAAGGGGAGACAGACACCTGTAGTACAGGTGTCATTAGAAATCAGTTCAAATGACAATATTCCATTTTGGTTTACCATTTTTTATTCTTAAATGCTGTCACACTGTATTCTTTTATGTTAGCACATACTAACTGCGTAACAGGGGCTATCCACCTTCGAAATAGCAGTAAGTCTTCACACAGCATATCCAAACACAGCTGAAGAATTCTCAGATAGGAATCCACAGTTCACAGCATTTTTTTTATCTACAATCACATTTGACCTAACATAAGAAAAAAAAAAAAAGCCATAATCTAAGGGCCTTGAGCTCTAGGTACAATTCAACACCAGGTGATGACAGTTAATAAACACCATGTTAATAAAATAGTTTCAAGCAACAGCCAAGAAAAGAACTGTCCAAGGGAGCATTTCAAATGCTTCTATTTCACAGTACTAAGGATTTCAAAAAGAACCATTAAAATTATGACCTTTTTTAATAAGGTAAGCTTAAACCAGATAAATAATCAATTTCATTGTGGTCGCTTCTGCCAGGGATGGTAAGACGTTAAATACTACACAACTGCAGAAGACTTCAAGAGAAAAGCTACTAACAAAAGGTTATCAATCTAAAGATTCCCAATTTGCTTATGACTTCAAGGAGCTCTTGCACAACAGAACGGCACAGAGAACATTAAGTACACAAGTAGTTCTTTACTGTCCTAAAAGTCAGATCACAGTAAACCCCTTAAGGAAACAAAAAAAACCTGGCTAAATATGTTTGACTGTTTGCAGTTGCCAGTGAGTTTTACCCACTATTTACAAACATCTCAGCACGAAACAATTTTCAGGAATACCCAGATTGCACCTTTGCTGTCTAACACAGTATGACCATATTGTAGCATTTCAATCAGCATCATGAGAAAACATTTAAATGAAAATTTAAGGACTGTGAAAAAGTGTTTCTGTATTTATATTAGCTATATAAACATGAAAAAAAGTCAAAAGACAGGACTCAGCATGAAAGCTGTTCAGAATCTGCATGCACCTTCAAGACAGCACTCTGAAATAAACAAGATACAATTCTGCTTACTATTTTTCCCACTTGTTTTCAAATATAACCATGTAATTGACACACTACTTAATGTTTCTGATGGGACACTAAACTATTACCTCCATTTACTAGCTCAAATTTTTGAAAACATAAAAAATTAGTCATATAAATCTATAAAATCAAAAGGCCAAAATTAATCATTTCATTTTCTACATAATCTATAGCAAAACACCTCTCCTATGAAGAAAGACTGACAGAATTGGGTTTATTCAGCCTGAAAAAGAGAAGGCTTCAGGATAATCTAATTGCTGCCTTCCAGTACCTGAAGGGAGCCTTCAAGAAAGACAGAGGGACTTTTGACAAGAGCATGTAGTGGCAGGACAACAGGGGATGGCTTCAAACTGAGAATATATCTAGATCAGAAAATAGGAAGAAATTGTTTCCTGTGCGGGTGGTGAGGCACTGAAACAGGCTGCCTGGAGAAGCAGTGGATGCCCCATCCCTCAAAGCATTCAAGGCCAAGCTGGGGCTCTGAGAAACCTGGTCTGATGAAAGATATTGCTGCCCATGGTAAGGGGAGTGGGACTGAACGATCTTTAAGGTCTCTTCCTACACAAACCATTCTACATCTCCATGACATTCAGGATATCATACCAATGCCTTAAACAGCATGGCATGACTTGAAAATACCTGAAAATCTGTACTATATTGTACCACAGTTGATTTTATGGTCATCTTCCAAACCTCCCCTCTAAGCAAAGGGCTCTCCACCAGAGAAAGTAGGATGTTATGTAAGCAAGAGTAAACCTGGAATAAGACAGGCCAAAGTACTACAAAGGGGATCCCCAAAGTTAACAAATATAAAAGGCCCAAAGATCAGATGGGGCAGGGGGGAATACATGTCACATCAACAGAAACTGCAGATAAAGAGGACTAAGATTTAATCTTTTGCTAATGACAACTGAGGTCCACTTGACATAAAAAGTTGCATAATAGGGTATTTTAACCACAGGTGAAACCTGTAACTGTGAACAAACCAACACTGGGGACATGCATGCAGTTAACCAATCCACTTAGCATGCATACAAACGTGACAGCCCCCTTCTATTCTTGTGAAGACTGAGCAAGCCCCCCCCAAGGACCCACAGCACTCAAACAGCAAACCTGAGACTGATACAGCTGGAATAGTAAATGTACTCACAATCTACATAAGCACATGTACCACAGACGGCACAGTCTTGGAAGCCTTAACTGAAAATACAGTTGGTCACAAAACTGTGACTGTCTCTTCAAAGCCAGGACAGCAGGATCTTATCTGCTGCAAGACTTCAGGAAACAGTGGATTGGAAGTAAGCAAAAATCAATGCTCTGTAAAACAGTATTTCAAACTCATTCTTTGGAAAGTCTAGCATCAAAACATCTCTGGTGAAGAGACGCCAGCATATCCTGTTACATCTCAACACATGGTTTTATGACCCTATGCCAGATTTCAGTACTTGGGATATTTCCTATTCTTGCCCCAACAGCTTGAAGCAACTAGACGTGCTCAGTGTGCCTAAGGATAAACTGCAAGTGACTTCGTGCACACACACAGAAGGGTCTTAAGAGCAAGCAACTGAATACAGCCCATGTTCTCTCAGCTCTTCTGTAGACACAGAATCTGCAGAATTATTAACATTACCTATGCACGATGCTGCAGTATGCTGTACTGGAGAGCCAAACAAGTATTTTAAATTTCACTGATCTCTCTGTATCTCATTTGCCTGGCTCCTTGAGAGACCAGTATTTCTCTGCTCTACTTGTACTGAATTTCTCATCAGAGCACTATCTGTTGTAATTAAGTGAAGAAAGAAAAAAGGGCTTTCTCACATGCGTTACAAGGATCCTGCTGCCACTGAAAAAAAAAAATACATCAGAAAAAAACATTAACAACCTGCTAGGGAACATCCCCTGCTCCCTGGGAAGCGCACAAAGCATATATCTGCAGAATTTGAAAATACTGTCATAGGATGTAATGTAAGCTGCCATATTACCAGAATTGCCATCCATCTTTACAGCCTGCCAGAGCAAACTTCAGAGTATTGATACCTAGTCCAGCATCACTTCATTGACGTTAAAAGACAAAATCCATTGCAAAGAGAATGTCTAGCAGTTCAATCCAAAATCCAGACTGCTGAGTAGGCATCTGCAATGAAGAATAACTCAAGGAGAACATCTTTCAATGCCACTGAATGCCTCCAGTGGGTCACATGAGGAAAAAGGTGTAATTCATGCTGTCCTAGCTGCTGTAACTTAAAAACACCCCAAGCAAAAGGCAGATCAAAAAGTCAGATGCTGTACTGTTAAAAAACAAATCCCAAGATAACTGGGAAACAGATTTAGTTATTGAACAGAAATGTGAAGACATGCATTGAGACTATTGTAAACAGTGAACAAGTCATTCTAAACCCAGATTACAGAAAAAGGAAGGGCAGAGACTATCTAAGCATACTGAAACATGGCACAACACAGGTGTCTCAGTGAAACCCTCAAAAGTAAGGAAAACATTTATGTTTGGTTTTAAGTGTTTCTCCTGTATATTCAAATCTTGCCCTAAATAAGAAACAAATGCTTGCCTAGGCAGCTGAGAGAAACTAAAGACACAGGTGCCCTGCCATGAATGGTTTTATACATCGCGGAGTGGGAGGAAATCAAAAAGGGGGTGTGGGGAGAGTATCCATCAACACATTACATCCATATTGGATGACTGTATCCTTGAGAGGGAACAGTTTTTGTTGTTGCTGTGTGATCACTGTCAAACAAAGGAAGTTGCTTAGCAAACACCCAAAAGGAGAAAAAATGTGAGCCAAGTATAGCATATCAGGTAAACTATGTATTTTATCCTCATAAATAGAGGCACAGAGCTAAAGACAAAGGTTCCAGCCAATCTGAATGCTCACATTCTGAACTTGGTCAACAGGTTTTCCTTAGAGGCAAAGGGTTTTAAGAAGAAATTTTTGTAATTGAATACATCAATAATTTAAACAAATACTTTTACAAATATGTCTTATGAACTCTTCAAAAAGCAATATATTGGATAAATACTTTAATATTTATTACATACGGACACAAAAACAACTTCAAAAAAAAAACTCCAAAAAGCTTAACAAATATATTGGAACCCATACAAATCAGATTTACCTTGTAAAGTTACTGTGTCACTGTGCAAACAAATTATGGTGAAGTAAAGCATAAGTAATATAATAAACTAAAGATGAACACTGGGAGGTTATTGGAAGAGAATTCCTACTGCTCTTTTACAAAACCTTTTGTAAGAGCAATGCTTTGAAGACAGAGTTTAATTCACAGCAAGTCAAAACTGATGTCCATAAGATATTCACAGCAAATGGTCCACAAGCTTCTAAAAGAGTCTGTAGCATGCAGAATTAATAATGTCATGGTGATATTTATTGTTATTAACTGCCTCACAAAAGAAATTCTCTAACATTACAGAAAATTATTCGTCATACTATAAGATTATGAAGCAAACATATAATGAAAGCACACTCCTAAAAAGCATTTACATTCAGAATACTGCTACCACAAAGCAATTGTAGCAGCAAAAACTTCGTAAGTTCTAGATGGACCAACAGATGAAGTATTTATTTTTACAGTGTTATATATTCTGAAAATAAATTATGCACATTATGCTTTATAAATATCTAATATTTGAAGGAACTAAATACAATCGTTGACTCATGGAAACCATGCTTTGCTGTGGAAATCGCCATTTGATTTCGGGAGGATACCTAGAGAGTACAGGTTAGCAAATACAAATGAAGAGGAAAAACCTCAGAAAAAAATCATACCTCATATAACAACACAAACTTAAAAAAAAAAACAAAAAAGAAAAATAAATTTAAAATATACATATGTACCCAGCCTGTTATTTCACTGTAGTTCTCTGCTACATGCAACTCTTCTGATTTGACAACTTTTAGCCAAAAGTCTTCCAGAAAAGTTACTGGGCTCCTTGCATCTTAGGACTACTTCTCTTCCTTTATTTATTCCCCACCCTGAAAACATGGCAGGGGAGGGAGAAAAGTCCAGGAAGAAACAATAATCATGTGAGGGATTTAATGTATACTATTTGGGGGTGGGGGGGAAATCAGAATTGATTGCAACTGATTTAACATCTTGTCAGAAAATCATCACCTTGAAATGATGCATTATGGGCTACATAATATGAATTTACATACTTATCATGACAAATGACCAGGAGACATCACCAATTTTTAAGGCTGACAGATACTTCCTTGTAGAAGAATCATTTTTCAATTTAAGTTGCCAAAGGCCTTTCAAGATGACCCATTCTGTGCCAGGTGTCCGTGTCAAAGCTGCTTCAATGTTTACATGGCATGCAAAACGTATTTTTCCTCTTTCCAGGGAAAGCTACATAAAAATATACTTTTGCCTCATTACAAGAGGTTAATTTTCTTCAAAAAGTTTAATCACTCATATGCTTTAAGTTCTACATGCATCTTTCTAAGAGACAGCAAAATGCTTACCCTGACACACAAGCGATGCTTTTGTCAAGCTCCCTGCAATGTTACTGTTACTGATTTTGTTTTGATATGTTGCAGCTGAGCCACCTACATATCCCGTCTGTTCTTACTCCATTCCTGTAAGGCTTCTGGGAGCTAAATTTCCACAGCTGTAGACTCACAGGACAACACAGCTTGGAAGGGACCTCCACATGTCCCTCAGTCCAATCCCCTGCTCAGAGTCAGATACGAGATAAGCATGGGTTGCTCTGCTTTCCTATTTGCGGCCTGAAAACCTAAGATGCTATGAAGAAATTCTTTCCTGTGAAAGCGGTGGAACGCTGGACCAGGTTGCCCAGCAAGGTTGTGGATGCCCCATCCCTGGAAGTGTTTAAGGCCGGGCTGGATAGGGTTCTGAACAACGTGGTCTAGTGGGAGGTGTCCCTGCCCATGGCAGGGAGGGTGGAACTGGATGATCTTTTATGTCCCTTTGTATAGGGTCTGATTGAGATAGAGTTCGTTTCTTTTCTTTTCCTTAGCAGCCCTCAGTGCTGTGCTTTACACCGGTAGCTGGGAACCATTCTATCATTCTGCAGGGGCATGCTGCTGCTGATCCACGGCCAGAGTGCTGTCTGCTAGGACCCCAGGCTTCTCCAGCAGAGCTGCTTTCCAGCCTGTCAGTCCCCAGCCTGTACCACTGGAAGGTGCTCGTCTTTCGCCAGTGTAGGACTTTGCAGCTGTTCTTGCATAAAGCTCCAGATGGGCATTGCATTCACAGTGACAAAATCCCTCAGAACGGCAGCCCCATCATCATGCATAGCAACTATTTCCCCCCAGTTTGGTGTCATCTGCAAGCACAAGAGCACACTTTGTCACTATTCAGGACAAATCCCTGCAGTACCCCTCTTGTTACCAACCTCCCTATATGACCCATTAAGCACTTCTTTCTGAGTCCATCCATCTAACCAGTCATTTTTTATATCATCTAGTTCTCCAGCAACCTGTAATGTCCAAACCTGGATACAATAATATTGTTAGAGACAGAGTTGGAAATCTTGCTAAAGTCCAGGAAAATTAAATCCACTGTTCTTACCTCATCCAAACATTCAGTCAGCTTACCACAGAAGGCAATCTGCCGCACCATGCATGATTTACCTGTGATAAATCCATGCCGACTGCTCCCATTCACTTCCTTCTTGTGACCAGAAATGTGCTCCAAGAACACCCCTGCCCTTATTTTCCCAGAGACAAAAAGGAAGCTACTCAGTTTGTAGCCCTTTGGGCTGTATTTTGGCCTTTTTTGGAAGGTGCAACATATGCGTTTGTTCAGCCATAAGGGAGGGTCTTCTGGCATCCAAAGGTGATGGGGAAGGACCTCACGGTGACTCTGCCCAGCTCTGTGACTCACAGGCACAGTCCATTTGGCCCCATGCACTGGCAGGATTTGAGTTCTCTCAATAATCCCCAACTCAATCCTCAGCCACTGCCGGCAGCTACTCTCCTCACACCCTCGTTACTAAGGCCTGGGAGACCTTGCTGGTGATGTCTCACTAAGAAACAGAGGGATCAGGGTACCCCAGCCTTATCTGTATCCACTGTCACTATGACACATCACATTCCAAAAGCAGCTTATATTTCACTTGTTCTGCTTTTAACTACTCAAGTACTAGAAGAAATTCTTCTTGCTGCCTTTAATCTACCTCCTAAGTGTCATCTCTAGACTCTCTTCATGTCATCCCTACATATCACATTTTTTCTAAATTTCTCCTTTATAGCCTGTCCCAGCTGCCCCTGTTAGTATATCCCATTTTTGCACTGCAGCTCAAGACAGGAGTTCCCCACAAAGACAAGCTCATCTCTTGATAGGCCTGCTTGGTTTCCTGACTATCAGGATGGATCACTGGAATCCAAATTTATTCTCAGTGATACCCCTGCTGGATCCAGCAAGTATGAAAACATAAGCTATGCATGTAAACGAAAGGGTGGAAAAGAGAGGAGCCAATAAAATTTGACTAAAGAAAGAACTGCAATGTGGGAAAAAGCTGATAAGAGTTGACACAGTGAACACAATCCTGAGTTTGGGATACAGACCAAGTCTGAGATGGGTAGGAAGATAGGCAGGAAAGGAAAAAATAAATTCAGAAGAGGGAAGCTAGAAACAATGAAGCACAGAATTGAAGCTGGAAAACTACAGAAGACAGAACTACAGGAGCTAGTGGAAATGCATAACACAGAGAGGAGAGATCCTTTCTGTGACAGAGAACTGGATGTGAAACTGAGGGTAGCGGACAGAAACCTGAGACCAGCAGACAGGACTACAAAAAGCCAGAAAGGATTCAAACAGTGAAAGAAACTGGGGTAAACAATTTATTAGTTAAAACCTCTATGCACAGCAGTACAGGATGTCAGATAAGAAGCCCTTTAGCAAGAAACAAACTGTTTACTTGGGGAAAATAGGATTGTGATAAAAATTTCAGAATAGGGCAAAGAAAATCGGGACAGAGATACCACAAAAGGAATAATCAGGAAAATCAGTATCCATCAGAACATGCTCAGTCCCAGAGCCTGAACAGAACCCAGGATTCCAGAGTTTCACCTCTACTTTCAAATGCTGGAAAATCTCAGAAAACCATACACAGACAACATCATTTGGGGCACAGCTGAATTACAAATTACTAGCATCACATTCCCAGCTAGCTCAAGTGACACAAGTCTCATGGCAAAACAGACAAATTTCAGCATTTTTGAAGACTTATATGCTATATGCGTATTAGTCATATGTGCAATCCCACAGGACAGAGGGTTTCCTCCTGTCCATCAGGCTTGATGACTTTTATTTTAATCTAGAATGTTGAAAATTTTGGTTATATGAAAATAATTTTGTGGAGTTTTAAACAGTTGACTATCAAAAACCAAACCGTCAATTCAAAAAAAATATATAGTTGCATCGCAAAAATTAAAGGTTATTTGATCTTGTTCTCTGTGCCCTTGTGCCCAAGGTACTCTTGCTGTGTTACTGAACAAAGTGTTGAAAAAAAAATAAATAACAACATTATATTATATAAGGACCTTGCCACATACACTGCAAATGTTGTCAAGTGTGTTGTTAATAAGACAGGTATTGTAGGAAAAGTGAGGGAATTATTACTGTCCTGGAAATTTTTATTTTCTTCTTCCTTGCACACAAATCATTAAAAGAAAAAAATATGTATCAAAAAACCCCCACAAACTTTTAATAAGCAATCCACTCTTCATCAAAAATATGAATTTAGTATCTTGGGGTTAATACTGCAATAGATCTAAGTATTTATATTTGCAGTCTAAATCAATACACACCATACTACAAATCAAGCAATGAAGTCTTTTCTAGATATGCATTCATGGATCCCTGTTGAGGGATTTATTAAAAACAACAACAAAAAAAGCCAGATTATTGTTGGTAAATTAGACCTTTATGGGAAAACATCTTAGAACACATAAATCATTAAAACATTGATAGATTATTTTGAAAAATCATATCATAAAGGTCCTAAATTGGATATCCAACACAAAGGAATACAAAATCTATCCCAGGAGACTTATGTGAAAATATTACTAGTGAAAGATGCAGGCACTAGAGACCAAAGGTAATGAAACAGCAATAGAGGAAATTAAGAATGTACAGTATGAACAGCACATAAACAAAGTGAGGCCACACATTATTTGATACCAAGAAAAAGGATTCAGTATCGCACATTGAACACCATCTATACCATTCTATGCTGTATGCTGAAAGCAACATTTAACCCTGCCCTTATAGGCCACATCACATGTCTTGCAAGAATCTCTTTTTCTGCCATTTCATGATTTATAAGAGCTTGATCGTGCAATTTCAAAGTTCTTTGGATACAGTTTTTGTTGCACAATAGCAAAATACATACTCTATTTCCCAAAAAAAAACCTGCCACATCCCTTCACTTCCAGATTGTTTTCGTCATACAAGAGATGCATATTAATGCAATCATACATAGCATGCATCATCTTTATTTATTTTCCTTATTGTATTAGAAGTGTATTCTATGACCAAACAACAAGCTTTTGAAGGAGTCCAGAAAATTAAGTCACTTTAGCTTTGACACTAGCTCCCCCTCCAGACCAGACTAAGATTATAGTAATGACTTTTTACTTTAATTCTGACTCTGCAACAAGATATAAATACTCAAATCCAAACCTTCTTCATCCACTGAAATGTCAATGAACAGATTGATCTGATAAACTATAAATAAAATTATCATTTGTTATTTTTAACTGCATACATTCCAAGCCTGGGTAAATCATTTGGTTTAGGAAAGATCTGATAGATAAAGCACCTATTCCATACAGCCACATAAAGGCAGAAATAGACCAGAAATAAAATATTTACACTATGAGTGGCATGCAATATTTGTAATACATAAACATTCAAATATACAATCAAGTCTCTATTTGCAGTCTCAATAAAGTGATCATAAACCACAGATGTCAAACCAAAGGGAAGCCCCTATGTGGTTTAGTACAACCATTACTAATTCACTTAAGGTGAAGTAGCTCTGTTTCCACTCAAGCAAGTATAGCTAACATTTATTTTTCTCATATTAGCTAGAACTAGTATATTTTAGGTTGTTCAGCTCATGAAACCACCAAAATTTTAAACAAACGAAGACAACAGACCAAAAGGGAAAGAAAGCTACAACTTCCAACTGACCTCCCGTATTTCCCAGTTATCAAATGGCCTGGCAGCTACATCACTAAAAGAGCAAATTTGCCTGATTCAACACTCCAAGTTGATTCCTGCCTTTCCCTCACTGTTGAACTTCTTGCTCAGAAAATATGAGTAATTAATTATACTTCCAACTTTGAAAAAGGCTGTCTTATTACATGCAGTCGGGAAAATATGCAAACTTTGCAATATGCTAGTGTGCCTGCTTAAGGTACATATACATACGAAATCCTAACAAGCCTCAATAAAAATCTAGCAGTAAGCATACCTGCAATAACCAGAGAAACAGACACTCCTGGAAATACATCAAAGCAGAGTCACCAACTCCTCATAGCTAGTTTTCTTTAATAATGAAAGGAACTGTAACAGCCATCTGTAAAAGCACCCCAAGCACCAGCAGCACAGGCAACTTGGCCACTTATTTGCTTTTGCAGTTCAGACTTTCCTTAAGTTTTTGATGACTTGTAGTGGAAAATTACTTGGAAAAACAAATAAGATTAGTATTATAAAATCAAGAAACCTTTTCATGTTCACTCTTTCTGAAGTATTCACTCCATTAACTTTCAGGCCTAGACATTAAGATCCTGTACTATGGGATAGAAAGAGTATGTGTGTGTGTGTGTGTATGTATATTTATTAATGTATGCGTATAAATATACACACGTGTCCTGAAACATCCAATTTTCAGCTGACGTGTATGTTTCAGTATACAAATACAGAGAACAAGAGGGGCCAAGCACTAATACAAGATCGCAGATAAACTACAAGAATGTCCTGACCACAGGGCTGCTCGCCACATCCATGCACACACAGGCTGTGCATCACAGCGTACCTGGTGTGCGCTGAGGGCGCAAGGGCAGCAGGTACTGCCCCGAGGAAGCTACAGTCTTTCAACAAGCAATTTTACAGCTGGTGCCTTTGCCCCTAGGCTTCTGGGTACAACCTGCACCACGGCACTGGAGTTCCTGCCTCTTGTACCCTCAGCCAGGAGCTCCTGCAAGCAGAGGGGCACAGCCTGGTCTTTGCAGCGCATCAGGAACACAGTGCGCACAGCACTCGCACGCTCGTGTGGGAGACCTGAGCATACACCAAGCACTAACTCGCCTAGGGGGAAATCGCCAGAGCCTTACCAGTAACGGGATCCACGACCGAAGTGAAATACAGGAGAGGTTGCCGTGGGAAAAGCCGCAGGCGATAACCAATGGCTCTGCACCGTGTCAGACAAGCACTTTCTCCAGACACCGAGCGGCCCTAGAGCGCGAGGTGCGTCCTCAAAGCCCACGTTTCCCGTGTATTCCCCCCTGCCCAAAGCAGGCGTCCCCCCGGGCGGCCGCAGTTCCCGGGACGAGGAAAGTTGGAGGCCGCCCCCCGCGCCCTGCGGCCGCGGCGCACGGGACGGCAGCAGCCCGCGCCGCTCCCGGGGCTCGCACGCATCTCCCTCCCG
>WBMY01016403.1:1270783-1354322 GCA_013397315.1 Donacobius atricapilla
AGCGGCGATGCCGTGCCGCGGGCAGGGCCGCCCGCAGCCCCGGCGGCGCTGCTGCCCGCAACAGGCTGCCCCGCCCGCAGCGCCGGCGCATCCTGCCCGCGAACAGGCGGAGCGGTTCTAATGCGAAGATCCCTACAAGGGACAGAAATCTCACTAAATTCTCTATTACGAGAGGAAAAGGAGTGTTCTGTGTCCGCTGGGTGACAGCAGGACTGGGGAGAGGCCCGCTCGTTGTCCAAGCACCCTTGACTGTTCCACCTTTGTGGCTTAACAAAACACTTCCCAAAAGTGCGCGTAAACGGGTGACCTCGGATGGATGTGGAATTTCAGGACGTGGAACGTAGCTATAGTTTCCTAAACATTCATGTGGGAAAGCTACATAGATTTTAAAAGTTTGCAGTGTGCGCTGGTAATGTTTCAGTGTGCTTGGGGGACGCAGTGGCAGAGATGGGAAGGAAGTGTGAGAAGTAGAAATTGTAGTAGGAGTGTGTTCCGGGATACTGTGATTCCAGATCTGAGAAGGGTGGATATTTTGTAACTATCACATCATCCTTGCGCCCCCTCCCAGACTCGGAAGAGCTGTCCTGCCTATTGGCGTTCCGTCCTGTACATCCTTCACACTTGTCTTCTCTGGTTTGTTTCACAAGTCTCTTGTTGGTTTTTTGTTTGTTTGTTTTCCTCGGGACTAGTAAACATTCACAAATGTGCTTGTAAGGTGTGAGACGTTATGCCAGCGCCTGTTGGATTTTCTTTTTTGACTTGGTATATTCTGGACCAGCTGGGTGCTAACATGGAGCTTGGGGTACAACCACCACAAGCATTGTCTGGGGGATGGAAAGAAGTGTTACAACGTTCTGTGCCCATAGCAACCTTCCAGAGCGATCTGGAAATGCAGCAAAAATTAATATCTCTTTTTTTCCCTAAGGTTTTGGTTCCTAACTGACAATAATAGAGATTAGTTGAGAAATTGAGATCATAAACAGATTGCTGATGGTTGTCAAGCAATGAGTGCAGTTGCTAGCTCCTGTGGCTCCTGTAACAGTTGTTATACCTACTAACAATTATATTGCTTATTGCTTGACAAGTTTAGTCAAGGATTTGTACTCCAAATCCCAGTTCCATAAATCAAGAACATTTTAAAAGTCCAGGTATAAGCAAAAGGGCCAAAAGTGTGTGCAGTGCAAGGAAGAGAAGGAAGCCCCCATGCCTGCAAATATTCAATGTCAGGTTGAACGGGTCTTTGGGCAACCTGGTCTGGTTGAAGATGTCCCTGCTTATTGCAGGGGGTTTGGACTTAGATGACCTTTAAAGGCCCCTTTTCAACACAAATCATTCTGTGACTCAAAGCTTATGATCCAGAAACCAAGGCATGGCTTTCCAAATGATACATTTAACTGTATGTTGCCCTTGCTTGAAGGATGTCACCTAAAGAAGGATTCTAAAAGAAAGTACAATTGTTCAGGAGACTTCTGAAAAGTGGAGATCTGGTAGGAAAATACTATTTTACAGACATAAATCTGATTACCACAAAATATTAGGGTACTTTCAATGCAAACAGTTCTTAGATACAGTGTTTGCAAACTAGATAAAAATCAGGCCAAAATAGATGGGCTCTTTCATTGATACACTTGTGGTGATTTCAGTTGTACTCACTGTGGTGTGAAACTAGGCTCATTTCAAGTGATTGTCTAATGCCATGAAGAAACTACTGCTGGTTTACTTGCTTTCAAGCCCATGATATTCTGTGCCACAGGCATATGATCTTATTAAATAACACAGTACTATACCCAGTATCCACTGGAGATACCAGTGGGTAAAATGTGATCAATCTGCACATAACTTGTACAGTTAGGAACTGTTTTTATTTATATTGCAGTTCTAACCAGACTAGCCATGCTATAGCACCTACTGCTATCAGCCTCATTTTTATTTTGAGGAATTTGTGACCTGAGCTGTGCTAAGCTATGACATAATGGGAGAAAGAAAATTAAATTACGGGGGAGAGAGATGAAAAGCTGGCGAGGGGAGTGCTGTTACAGAGCACTAACTTTTAACAAATGCTAAATGCAGCAGGTATATACAGTTTGAAGTACATTTCCCAAATTTCAGTGAAAGGCCAGCAGCTAATTTTATTTTCACCACAAAAAGCTCATTTTTAGGTGTAGAATACCTCTTGTGACTCCAACAACTTCTTCATCCTGTGACCAAGGAGCAGAGCCTTATTTTGTTGGTGCTCTGCAACCCTTGGAAAGGGAAATTTACACTAGAATGTGAGACACTTTTTCACTACCATGGTTAGGAAATTATTTTCTTAAACAATTTTAAGGTGGAAGATTCTAGTTCTCATTGTGGAGTGTACAGTTTCTAGTGCTCAATCTCACAGCCAAATGAATTACTTTTACCTAATACAGACCCAAAATCTGCTGGAGTCAGCTAATTCTTTCCACTTGACAGGAAGGTGGTAGCACTTTTACATAGCAGGTGGAATCTCAGCAGGGCAACTCTAGTTTCACTTTGATGAGACATTCTGCCACCTGTCTCAGAAGTTCCTCTGAGTAGCAACTTCAGTTAAAATGGAATGTAAAGGTATTTTGACTTTTTCCCCCAAATGCTTGAACACATACTAAAGTCCACATTTAAATCTCGCTAGAAACAAAATTCTACTTTCGTGAACTTTTTCTTTCTCTGTGCAATGTTAAGAAGTTGTCTCTTATTCTTCGCTATTTCTGAACCCCAGAGCCATAAAGCAGTCCTAATGGATAACAACAATTCCTCAAAAAAATACCTTAAATCCTTATCCCTTTATATTAAATTATTAGAAACAAATTCAGGTTTTAGCTATCATTGTAGTAAAAGTAAACTTGAAGAATCACCAGAGCTGGAAAGGATGTTAAAAAGTACTTCTCAAATTAATTTTTGGGGGGGGTTTGGGGAGTTTTTTGGGTGGTTTTTTTTGGTTGGTTGGTTGATTGGTTGGTTTTTGTTTTTTGTTTTTTTAATTAAGCATCAGTTTGGGGCTTTGGTTACCTTAGGTTTTGTGAACACTTTCTTTTTGTTGCAGTATAAGTGTACCTGGGAAATACGTCACTTATAAAGACATTCAATTCTCCAGGTGAAACCAGAGTTAAACCACACACTTATCTGAATCCTCCCATATGCAGCTTGGTGTTGCAAATTGGCTTTATTTCATACCAACTATTCTATATTACCTGTTGCAAACCACTGTAAAATGGTAATACTCAAGGATCACTAAAACAAAAATCAGAACAGGAGAGTGTTGCGGGTATTTCTCTCTTTGCTTACTATAAAGAATAATACAGTTTCTAGCATAATTTATGCAAGCTTTGTTTTCTTATGTGAAGTAGGAAGAAGGCATGAGTAAGAACAGCTCAAGAACCAGTATATTCAAGAAACAAGTGTAGAAATTACATTTGAAAAAAATGCAACTGGAGTGGAAGGGTGTTACACCTTTGTCCCTCTTAAATAAAGACTGTATATACAGAGGAGGATGAGTTCAGGGGGAAAAAAAAAATTAAATCAGTTAATTCTTCCTCCTTGTAGAAGTCGACATGCTATGGGTACCCAGACACTGCACCAGTCAGGAAACTGCAGAAATGCAACTGTAACATAAGAATTACAGAAAACATGTCACAAGGGTTAAAGGAAATTCAAGACACAATAGGAATGAGATTAAAGAAACTGCCAATGTTACATAAAACTTAAAAAAAAAAAAATTCTAAGACTATTACCAATCATTTAATATAAAACCAAATTCCTTAAATTTAAAAAACATTTTAACGGATCCATCAAACATTTCTGTTGTAGCCCTCAGAATTTTTCCTGCTTTTTCCACTGGTTTGAAATCAGGTCTCATAATTGTTAGGTCTCACATTCATGTAGAAAAGAATTTCAAATACTTGAAACCCCACACCCCCACCAAGTTTGTATTTTGTAATTCTGTATTTATTTCTGCTTTTCCAGGGAATGCCAGCAGATACAGCCAGTCACTTTAAGTGCAGTACAAAGCAATGATTCCTCCTCTGTGGAAAAAAAAAGAAACCAAAACAAACAAAACAAAAAATCTGAATTACTGAGACGCATTGCTGTTAAAAGATGTGAAATAGTGCTTCAGCATAACATACAGAAGTACTTGCAGCTGCAGAGCAACTCAAGAAATTTTTCTGTCCCATTAACCAAAACACTTTCAGTTTCCAGCTTGAAGCAGGTGAAACCATAACAAACATCGCCCAAGGACTGTTTATCTGTACCCAAAGCATTTGAATGAAGTGTTTATATGAATCAGGGCAAACTTATTCTTTCTTGACACTTCCACATTTACAATTCTTCTCTTTGAATTCTAGCAGGACTTGATGTGGCATAGCAGTTTGTTTCTGTCTATTTACTGGTTTTATTGCAAGCAAAGGCTTAAAGGTCAAAAGGAACAAAGGGCAAACACAAATAAAATGTGTTGGGTGGGTTGTGTAATCAAAAAATCATACTGTGGATATTCATTAAACATCAGAGATGCCTATGGTTATGTGGAAAATACAGCTGCACAATGGTATCTCTTCTGGGGGAATGAGTACAGCTGCGCAGTGGTATCTCTTCTGGGAATGTTCACTAACAGCAGCAGTCTGTACGTCTCAACGGAACAGAGACGATACAGGCATTATATTGGAAAGACAGTAATGTAAATGCAAAGGCAAAAGGATCGTCTCCATGTGTGCATTCTTTCTTTAAATTGAGCCTCAAGTAGTACAGCTGTGTAAACACAATCATTTGTCCCTGCAGATGAGTAAGTAAAACTTGTGTTTTGGATTATCCAAAACTATGCACAGTAAAAGCTACTTCAGGATTAAAATCCAACAATGTAACGTGCATTACAAGCTGGATGAGCTGCAATGTAGACACTAATACCTGAAGCTGGCCCAGCACTTCCCACTTGAAGATCTCATTGCAGTTGCTGACAGCAGAAATACTTGATTTCATAAACTGTCATCTGCTTGGACCAGCATTTTTAAAGCTCTGTCCCTTTTCTCTCAAGTGCCTTAAGTTTTGGAGTGACAGTTTCAAATTTCTCAGGATCATGCTGGTAAAAAAAAGTGCCTTTAGTTTTTCCTTTAAAAATCTATTTGTATTTAACCAGACTACTCCTGTAAGGATTAAGGGAGAGGACATGACTTTAAAAATCGTATTTTTTTCACACATTTAGAACTGCCATATAAACAAATCAACTAGATTTTCTTATCAAATATTCTGAATATTCCGCTAATGGATATGGCCTGCTTTTTTAGTGGGAACTAATATGAAGCTGAGTTTCTGGTCTAGCTGTATATGCAGACAAAAAGGAAGTCCTGTCTCTCATGTTGCACATCATCTCTATGCATTTCTTGCACCCGAAGGAGCTAGGATAGCCTTAGAGACAGACAAACTCATCACTTTTTCTACTCTAAAATACTAGAAAAAGCAGCATTTCTAGAGCTGAGAAGTAATTACAAACTTCTAAATATGTCAATGTGGTATTGCTAAGATGCTAATTGCCACAATATTTCAAGGTTTCCTTGCTCAGGTTCATTTTATAAGAATTGAATGCAAGGCAGTCAAAAGAGTGCTGGTGTCTACGCTATTTTCATAGTACTTTACAGCTCCATTAATTCTCTCTTCTGGACTTCTTTCCATCTATGGAGAAAATGCACTTGTTCATCAGCAACACATTTTTACATGAAAACTTCCTATCTTTACTCAGGTCCTATTTCTGCCACAAGAGGGAAGGGAAAAGTGCTAATATGCTAATTTTTTTTTTTTTTCTATATGCTTGACTGTGCAAAAATGTTTCTACAGAGTAGGTTTTGGGTTTTATGCACCCAGAGGGGAATAAATAAAGCTACTAAGTTGCCAGAGTTTGCCAGAGTTTTTGTACAACAGGTGCAAAGCTCTCCTGCTTTAAGACCTTAGCCCTGGAATTTGGGTTCTTGCTAAATTGCAGTAATTTATTCCAGATTGATGATTTATTTTTGCGTTGCTCTGGACATTAAAATTCCTACTTGCTAATTTGCTTCCTCATTCAGATCAAGTTCCCAAGCCCAACAGGTTTGTGTAAATAAATGTATCACTTCTTGTAAGATATTCAATATTGCAATTTAACAATAGCATTATCAGATAATTTCTAGGTATTCATGGAGAACAAGAACTTATCTGAGAGCCTCATCTGTGTGCTCACAGGGTGTGGTGATTCCACTAGCTCTCCAAACAATGGATTTCCTGTGAAGGTAAACTTACACTCAAGAGCAGCCCTGTCTGGTTTACAGCCTGAAATAGAAATGTGAAACATTTTATCTGTGGCTTATAGAGAAAATACTATCGGCTTTTCGAATAATAACCCCAGCTGTCCTCTTTCTCAGCATGGCCTTTGCGAGAGGTTTATGCACACGCTTTCAAAGAATGAGCAGCCAATAAAAGATCTGCTGGAGAAGGACAGTCTGCAGCACTGGCCTGGCATGTCACATGGAGCTCTGCTGCATTCTGGACATAAATACTTCTGTAAACTAAAACCAGGCAATACCAACACATTTTATTGAATTAAGCTTTCATTAGACTCAATTATTTTGTTTTCCTTTTGACTAATTTATGTGAATTTATTATTACATCAGTAGCTGCAATTGTAATAGGTCTTAAATTTCCCAAGGGCATTTCATTGTTACTGCGTCTATCAGTATTTGGCACAAATAGAAAAGCAGCTAATTAGCAAGCAAAATCAATTTATCAGTGCAATTTACTTATCAGCCCATTCTCACGTCACATGTCCGACATGTAACTTGAACGACCAGTTTTTCCTTCCATTAGTAAGTAGATTAAGAAAAAGGATCTACCTCCTAGCAAGTGCCAGATAAACCAGATACTGTATTCCACCTGGAAACTTTAAAGTTATATGCAGGGCCTTCACTTGAATTCCACTCCTGTTTCTAGCAGCATTGACACAAATTAAAGATTGTGGCTAACAATTAAGTATACAGCATGGCTTTGTATCTCATAAAATAAAATAAACTCCCCACAGTCACAAAAAATAAATAAAGCCTTCACTTCCAACAGCTCTTGTACAATTGAAGCAAAACATCTACTTGCAGCTCTGGAAATGGGTCTTGCTACCGTGAAAGATGTAGTCAAGATTTTTATTTCTAACTTACTAAACTGCATTATCCCTGGGGAACAAAACCAGAACAAATAAACAAATAAACAAACAAACAAAAACAGGGAAGAAAAAAAAGGTGGTTTTTTTTTTATTCCCCAGATGGTTAAAAACATACCAGGCTCTTTGCTGGGAATGAAAGACTGTAGGCAATGAAGGGCTGTTGTGAGCAGGCTACTCTGATATGCCCATCTGTGTTGTTTCTCCACCAAATGCCAAGGTTGTTTAAGGTTTTGCTTCTAACATCCAGCATTCCATCTTGGTGGCAGCTCCCTTAGTGTCCCACTGTAATCAGAAAGCTGTCAGCTAGTGGAGAGAAACAAGCTTTTGTCAGTAAGGCTCAGAGGCACTGCACTGTTACCAGGCTTTAGAACTATCTCATTTTCTAATATTCTCTGGATTCTTTTGATAATTACTTCTAACCTTAAAGAAGGAAGATGATTCAATATAGTTAGAAAAGCCAAATAATTAAGACTTCTGTAGTAATTTTGAAAAATGTTGTATTGCATGATATGAAGAATTGAAACTGTTTTCCTTGCTAACCTTTCACCTTTTTTGAGTTAACATTCAAGTGGTTACTTCAGAGCATCTCTAGCAATCAGCCAAGGAGGGTTAAATTCCAGTAATATACAGGTACACTTTTTGTAAAGTCTGATAATTCTTAGATTAAGTATTTAAGCATTGCCTAAGGCAGCCTTCTCTTCTCAGTTGTGCCAGATTAAGCTGACCTGTTGCAACGCCTTTTAGCAACACAAAAAGCAGCAGAGCAAGGCCCAGGCTAGGACCTGGTTACCATCAAAGGCAGTAACTGATCTGGCCAGTGCTGGCAGAGGGCTAAAAGACCTACATTTGCTTTCTAAGCAAATATGTCTTTGGCTACTGTAGTGGTGTTTATTTGTGCTAATCTACTGTTTGCAAGCTTTTTCTGATTCTGAGGTAAAATTTGGATATGAATATGGTGCATGTGTGAGATTAAAATTTATTTTATCTAAACTGGTAGCACAACACTTTAATTTGCACAGGGAATCAAGAGAGAAGTGATTTACTAAGTGGAGAGTTATGCCCAAAAGTCTGCGGTAGGTAAGTAAGGATTCCTACATTGTAAGGACTCAAAATGGATGAGCCTATTTTTGTGCTCTTCCCTTCCCCTGAATGCTGCAGATGGTAGATAGACTGAGCTAGGAACACATATATAATCTATCTAGTCTTATCTTAGCAAAGGTAAACCAAAATTCTTTCCTAATTCCACCTAACCGAATTTATCTTTTCAGGGTGGCCACAGAACAACTGGTAAATTGCAGCATTTTACTCCACCCTCTATGATGGCTAGTGCAGCAAAGCAATCTTGTAAAGCCAACATGGTCTACATTTATATTGTGTTCAAATAAGACTTGCTATTTGTCTGAACTCAAAGAGTTGACTCCAGGGAGGAGCTGAAGAAAGCTTAGCTCCTCTGTCATTGGAGACATCAAGGGTGAAAAGTTTATGTAATCTTTTACAAACATATTTTAATACTAATTATTACTTCCTTTTGATGTTTCTATTTCTTCTTGATCCTACAGCCAAGTTCATATTTGATAACAGAAATAGGAGTGCCATGAGAAAGAACTGGTAAAATTTGACATATGTAGATACAGCTTGAACACTGAGGAGTCAAAAACACATTAATGGGAGCACAGATCTTGGAGCAGAAAGATTTATATAGCAGGGTTTAGTCATTCCAGGGTTCCTCTATAGCAATGCCATAAAGGATAGTCACAATTCAGAAAGCCTTCAGACCTGTAGTAATTCTTATAAGCTTATTTTTTATTATTTTCTCTTTCACACTTGAGTAACACCAAACTTTACATAGCTAAAATAATGCAATTAGAGAATTAAATAATGAATTGTATTGTTATGGAGTACCTGTACATGTATTTCCAATTACTGCAAATATGTTAGTCCGTCAAAACCCAAAAAGGATTTGGATGCAGAAGCAACTTAGGAGTACTTTCCAAAGGCAGAGTCCTAGAGGGGTGCCAGTGGCAACTCATGGAAAGAAATGTGTGTGCCCATCTGACTGACATTATATTTTACATATCCAGGGTGAGCAAAGCAGTTTCCGTTCCCACCTAAACAAATGATGCAGGCCATGTTTCATCTGCCAATCGCTTCTCTGAGTTCTCTGTGGCAGTCAGTCATATCCCACGCTCATCATCAATGCAGCTGTAAAACTATGTGCAAAACCTTTGACCATTTCACCTCTTAAAATATTACAGCTGTTCTTGTTAACTGGTTTCTAAATATTCTGAATCAGAACATGCACATGTAAAAGAACATTTTGAATCTCTACTGTAATAGTTCGAAATGTTTCAAAACATCCACTGGTATGAACAAAATAGCTGCTATTGCCAGAAAATATTATTGGTCGCTAGTGGAGAGAAACTTCCATGCTGTTCTGTTACTCTGAGTGTGGGTAGTCTCTTTCCAAGGAGAAAGAGAAATACATGAAGTGGCTGAAAGATAAACGTGTGAAGTGGCTTTTGCTTTTTGCTGGATAATCATGCAATTCATGCAATCTGCCTTTCAGTAAGACCAACTGCTCCCTTGGGCTGAAGTAGCTATGAGCTTCACCAGCACTGTAAAACTGATCTGGATTTCCTGTCTAATATTTTTTTTTTCCCAACCCACTCTTCTCCAATTTATTCTGTCCAGATTTTAAATTTGGGTTTTGTCTACTTTTGAAATTTTGTGCCAAGTAAATGGTAAAACTCTACTCTATCACTCTGATGGACAGGTGTGGAATTGGCATGCTGGAGTGTGTAGCCGTAGTGTAGCTGTGCTACATTAACCCACACCTTCGGCAGGGCAGCTGTGCAAAACCTGACCCACTTTGTATACAATAACCTGACGGGATAAACCCACTGTTAGATACACCTTGCAAATGTAGGCAAATATGGTTACAGTAGATAAACTGGAATGAAGATGTTTCTCCTATCAGCTCTGCTGTTGATTTTTTGTGTGAACTTTGATCACCTTATAACTCTATTCATCATTACCTTTTGTGCTCTCATCTGCAGAAGGGTGAGATAACAACTCTCTCAAAGGCAGCGAGGTTACACGTGCAGAAGAGATCGGAGACCACCAAATAGAAGGTGGCTCTCACAGGACAGCAACGGGATATATCAAACAGCAATGCTACAGTTTCTTTTAAAATAGTATTGGACACTGGATATTCATCAGAATTTATTGCAAAGTTTTATTTCTCTGTTGGCATGACAAAGATGTTCTTTTATTGGTATCTTGGGAAGGTTAATTGCATTGGAGTGTTTTGTTTTAAAGTTCAAACCTTCAGTGAATGCAGGCGAGCTGCTTTTTTATCATAAGATTTCATCACACACCCTGTTCCTGGGGGATTTTTTGGCTGTTAACAGTCCTATTGGTTCAAATCTTATTTCAGTAGATTTTATATTCTGTGGTATTGCCACCTCTCTTCAACTCTTGAACTCTCACAGACACCCACTCTATGAAGGCTCTGAATGCAGGTTTTATAGAATGGGTGAAATATTTACTGAGCTGTAATAAGCCCCATACAGTGCTCAGTAAATGACACATGTATATTGTTTTGGAAAATGCTCTGAGATCCTGCAGGGTGAACAGCTGAAAATACTCCCTGTTACATAGATGTCTGTGCAAAATGGACCTCAGGTACTACAGAGTCAGTCTAGAAGCTGAAAGAGAATATAAGGAAATACTTTCCAAAATACTGCTTCATGCACACCAAAGGAATGTTCCGTGGCTATCAGTTTTCTAAAGGAAAATGTCAGAAATGTGGACACAGAACAATATAAGTATAATCCCGGTGTTCATGTAAGTGTGAATAGCGTCGAGCTCCATGCAGCTTTTTTCCACCTGGCACACTGTGTGCATTTTTAATAAGGCTTCACAAATTAGATCATCATGTAGCACAGAAGGCAGTTCATTGCAGGAGGCTAACCAGCTTAATTCCAGGTAATGGTATAGTTTTGGCAGTAATTTTCTAAGGAATCGGACCCTTTCCTTGACATCAAGAGGAGGATATGGCCCAGAATCCACACTGAGGGGTGTGAGTGACAAATAGTTTGGAAAAGGTTTACACCCCATGCCATACATAATTTAGGGAAACTGGTAGAAACTATTATTATTTGATAAATCAGCTGATTGTATAAGTAACTAAGAGACAGCAGCATAGACACTGATGTCCCAAGCTGGCACTATGAAATTACACAGAAGTAGTGAATTGTTCTTGGAATAGAACCTCTTAATAATTTTAGTTAATGGTTTTAATTAACTTCTAAATTATCTTTTTCATTGTAACCAATGTATATATATTAATTATAAATAGTGTGTTATTCTTAAATTACTCTTAGCCAGCATTTAGCAAAGTTGTCATACGCAGCTAGGGTGGGAATAGAGCTTGGGAAAATTGATGAAACTTTAAATTTTGCAAGGTTCACCTTGATATGCTTCAATGAACAAGGCCTCAGAGAGAGTGATGTATTGTTGAAATTGGATACAAGAAACACAGAATTTATGGACTACAGGACATTTTACAGAAACTAGAAGATAGAGAAAAAGCTACAAAGATTCAGTATATGTGTGTTGAAAGTCCCTACCTGAAAAAAAGACATAAAAGACTGAAAAATATAAACTAATTAGCATGAGAAGTGAGAAATCAATAACCATTAGAAAACAGAATACTGATTAATGGAAGATAATTATGTAATTTAGAACCAATGAACATTAATTTCTTTGTTTGCTAAAAATGTATAAATAAGTGAATGAGTTTTGTATCTGCATTTGTGTAGAGGCCAGAATTTTGTTAGCCACACACATGCCTCCAGGCTAATAATAAAGTAATACCTTACTCACTGACACTAAAAATACAGTGTCTTATTTATCCTGACAGTTTCAGAGGATTTGGTAGCAGAAACGTCATTCAGCATTCATGGCTCTGCCTCTACTGTGGCTTGCCTTGGCCTCTCAGTATTCACTGTGTCTTCTGAAAACACTGCTGAAGGTTCCCTGTAAGCTGAGACTAATAGAGCAGTGGCAAAGATCTGCAACTAGCAGTTACCAAATAACCCATCTGCCACAGCAAATGTCTCCATTCACTATTTAGTAATAAAAGGCATTTAATTAGTTAAGTGTGAGTCTATATCCCTGGCCAACCTTTTATTTCATTGCTTTAGCAAAATCAGCTGGTTAAAACTGGGCATCTGTATCTCTGAAGGAGTGGAAACTATGATATGGCAGCAAATTCTTCAGGCTGTCACCTTCTACCTAAGTTTACTAGGCCAAAAAGAAGCTAAAAATCTATTCTCATAATGGCATAAAACTTGGCTCAAAAGGCAACAAGGAATTACAAAGTTGTTTTATATCTAAAATGTGAAATACAGTTTGTCATGTGACAAGTTTGAATGTAGAAGTTAGTTATCTGACTTGCTTCCTGTTAAATACCATCTTCAGAAATTCAGAAATTGTAAACAAACTCTTTATTGCATTATTGCCTCAGATGACTGCTCAAACTATTGAAAAAGGGCATATGTGTGGATCAAAGTTAATATTTATGTACAGTATTCATGCAATAAAATTGTGACCAGATCTACAAAGCATAGGCCAGCTATGTGCTCTGTGTGCCAGTTCCTTGGGTGGTGCTCGGATATTGCGACATTGCAGCGCTAATATTCCCCAAAGCTCTTGCTGGCAGTTTTAAGGCATGATGTAACACATCTTCTGTGGGTGGAAGGCTGCCCAGTTCTGAGGTAGTTTGCTTGGTTTGGTTTTGACTTCTGCATAAACAATTTGCATGTTGATTTTTAACATGGTAATTAAAAAGGTAGACTGTGCCTACACCTTTTCCTGTTTCTTCCATAGACTCCTTGAATAAAGCATTTAGTCAGCTTCACTTTGCTTATTTTATTATCTTCCTTTGTTTCATTAGAGTTCACATTTAATTTGAATGCTACTGAATGATTCTTCTAAATGTGCAAAATTTAAAAGACTTTTCATGTCTAGAGGCTACTCGTGCATGCCAATCACTGTTGTCAGATTTGCACTGAAGTATTCACTATTGAAATATGCTGTGTTCTCATACTACCCGTGGAATAAATTACATAAGGCATTCCTGTTTCCATAATCCGAATTCTCACCAGAGCAGTAATATCAGACAAAATTCAATTGGCGAGTAGGATTAAGTCCAAAAAGGAGAAAACACAGCCCTACTTTGTTTTACACACTTCTCGTATCATTTAATTCTGTACAGAGATTATTTTGAAGATTTAGGTCATTGATTATCTTTAAGGTAGGCTACAAAAGTTATAAAAATCTTCCAACACCTATTAAATTTACATCATCATCAATAAACAGAAAGGCAAATCTCCAGTGACAGCTTCATTTGGTCTGAACAGATAGAGCTGCTTTGAAAACAGCAAACTTAAAGATTTGCACAGTACCAGAATCAGACATATATGTACACAGAAATACACAGAAGTTAAATATTTCCATGCAATAGAAGTTGTGAAGTCAGCTGTTCTAAAAGCTACCAAACAATTTCTATTATGAAAGGGCAGAAGGGTCTAATCTAGCAGTAATGCTGAAAGGAAAAAGGAAATATTTCCGTTTAGAGCATGATTTAAACTAGTTTGGGCTCCCAGGTCTGGAAGAGAATGGATTGGATTGGATTGGATTGGATTGGATTGGATTGGATTGGATTGGATTGGACTGGACCCTTACAGATCATGAAGAGAAGAGTCTGGCAGCAGCCAGGTGCAAAGAAAACAAGAAAGGTAATTTTCCATGTGACAGGTGGTGGACCTGTGCAACATCTTGCCACAATTGCAGATAGTAAATCTCACATGGGCGCAAAGAGAGGTCTTCTAAGGGTTACTTAAGACTGTCAAATAACACCCAGGCCTAGGAAAGACAGCTGGAAGCAGCTGGAGTGTAGGAATGTGTTAGGAGAAAGGGGTCATTCCTGCCTGCCTTGAGCTTCTTTCCTGGGCCTCTGTACGGTCAGTGCAGGACATGGGGCACTGAGCTAGCTGGGCCTCTTGTCTGACCCAGTACACCCAGTACAGGTTCTTAGATGATACAGGTTCTTGGTTGAAAATATCAGTGATGCATTTCAGAGTAAATGAAGCCTTACTTTCTTGACTCCATGTAATAGTAAACTTAACCATCTCTTCCTATTCTAGAGCAGCACACTACCAAATAAGCCTGGTTTATAATTTGTTCCTCATAATAACAGCATGGCAAAATCTGGATATGCAAATTTTTAATCAAATAAAATACCAACAAGTGCCAATTTGAAATACCAGCAAATACATAGTCTAGTAGTCTGGCATCCTCACACTCTAGCTAGCTGATTTCCATGCAACCCCAAAGAGTTAATCATACTTTATATGATAAACAGAATACATAACTGTTGGCATTAAAAGGTGTCACCCCCTTGAATTTATATTTATTGTGTTTTTCTTGACTGAGTTATGCAATTGCTCAAACAATGACAAAAAAAATGGTGGTGTGGTATAAAATCATCTTCATGTACTAATAGGAGAAAGAGTGAAGAGGGATAAATAATTAGGAAATTGTTTCCTAAATAATTAGGAAAACTTTGATTCCAATTTGATTTTAACACACTAACAGAGTCTAATGGGCTTGTCCACAAGGGGTAATCAGCGCACAATAAAGCAGGAGATAAATCCAAAGCATCTCAGACAGCTTGCAATAACTGTTATAGTATATTTCCACATGCAGGAAAAAATTAATGTCACAGTATTTTGTACATGACAACTTAGACTTGTATGAAGTTGTAAGTGACAGACGCTGTGAGAAGTATCATGGTCTCTCTAACTGCTAAAAAACTTCTCTCTTTTGTCTAAAAATCATCCTCAGTCACCTGAAGTCTTTCCACCTTCAGGTACAGAAAGCATTGTAGTTGCCCTCATGAGGCACTGCAGAGAGGTTATTTTAATAAGGAAATTTTGTATATAAAGAAGAAAATTGAAGAATTGAAATTTTGAAGAAATTCAATTTCTTTGAAATACACATGCAGCTGTTAATCGTAAAGTTGGGGAGACTGTGCTGGGTTTGACTGGAAGAATGCACAGGTCTTTGAAAGTCATTGAGCTTGTCTTCCACAGGCTGTTCATACACAAGTGGCATATCCATGAAGAAGCACAGTGGTTCCTTGGTTAGTGAACCAGGGGAGAAGAATAACGTCTGCCAACAGCACCACACTGAATTCACAGCCTTAGAAATAGGTAGAAAAAAACAGACCCACGAAGTCAATCTTGAAAGGTGAACTCGCTGTTGCAACTCTGGGTGAGTTTTCAGGAGAGCTGCAGACTCAGGATCTGTCTTCTACCAGCTTTATGAGATGAACAATTTCCATTCAGCATGTGTGCTTAGGCACATATGCACTCTGAATAAACAGATCACTCACAGACTCTACAGTATCTTTTACAAGTATCATCAAAATCTACTCGAAATCTCAAAATGGAGAATAATCAAAAAGATGGGACGATCCTGAAGCAGGTTCAGTGGTCCGTCTGGTCCACGTTTAGTGGTCATGTGTTCCTGAACAGTCCAGACACAAACAAGAACAAAACAAACCATGGATTAAATATTTTGCCCGTCTTCTGGTACAAACTGATGTGGACTTTAATCTTCTTTGTACCTATGAAAGAATTAAAGCCATTTCAGTAATGTCACATTTCATTCAGTATACATTTGCAGGTGAGCTATCAAGTAAAATCCATTTTCAGAGAAGATTTTGAAAAGATTTTTCATGAAAACCAGCACTATACCTTTACTGTTTAGATGGGCGGGCTTGGCTTACTCTAGTTCTTGCTCAGACTGTAAAATGAAACAGGAGCTTATTGGGATGCAGTGCTGTAAAACTGGGGCATTTATAGCAATTTTTAGTCCTAAATTATGTATAGACACTTCATCTTATTATGGATCTTTGTAGGATTATGACCCAGAGAACCCTTGTTTTGAAAGAAATATATGGCAGGGTGGTAAGGCAAAATACTGGCTTAAATACTGTTAAGTGCCATTGAGTTCACCTCATTTGGCAACATCTCTTTCAACAATCCTGGTTACACTGCAGTTTGCAGCAATAGTTATTAATTATTACATTTCCTACAGTGTCTTATATTACATTAATACAGTCATACATGTGAAGAAGACCAAGAAGGGCTCATTGACAAAAAAAAAGATGGAGGCAGTAAGGAAGAGAAGAACTGGTCACAAACTGAGGAGCTGAAACACACTCAAAGCAGAACTCTGCTCCAAGGGACAGAGCTGCCTGTAAGGAAAAACCTACTGTAAGGAATAACACAAAACCAGACACCCAGACAGTGTTACTTCATGGAGTCAGAAGCCCAGGAAAAGAGTATGTATATCAAGTTTTCTTGTATGTGCCCCAAAATAAACCACAAGCTATTTTGTGTAGATAATTTCTGGCTTCTTCTAGCATGCATGTTAATTACTGCAAGGGTTTTTAATTAATCAGAATTTTAAATATGAGAAACAAGCTTTATGCAATAGTAATGGGGTTCTACAGAAGCTTAAGCTTTCAGCTACTCAAAGTTCAACATAAAAATGTTGTGTTCCATTTTAATTTACTATTCGGGGCTTTGCTATAATTTTGTGCAAACAGGCAATGAGGGACCACTAAAATGCAACTAGTCCTGCTGGCACAGCCCTGCAATGAATTTAACATAAAGGTCTGTTTCTCTAATGCTAATTTAGTGAGGCTATAAGCTGAAAGCAGAAACAGATTTAATTGAGATAATGGCAGAGGTTTACACTGCTTTTATTTTCTGCTACAGAAGATCTGGGGAAAATATTCCACCTAAGTGGTTGCATTTCACTCAATTTCCTGGATAAATTTAATTGAATAAAATCTCACAAATTTAAAAGGAGATGCCAGAAAATTGAAATCAGCAACAAACAGAAAACTGAAGAAAAGCAAAATAAATCAAGTGAGGAAATGTTTGGCATTTAATCCAGAGGCAAAGGAGATTTTGAGAAGATTTAAGAATATAAGGCAACAAGGCAAGTATGCTTCTTAACTGTTTTCACTAAAATGGTCTGGAGAAAAGAATGAACATCGTGATATCTGAGGTACAAAATCAATGCTATTGAGATTATATGAATCAATTTACCCTTTTCTTCCAGCAGCTGATTCAGTCTGTCTGCAACCTCTCCTGGATTCCACTTGAAATGTTCACATGAGGAAGATTTTCATTGACAAAATATGTAGGCCTACTTTTATTTTTGTTTAACTATTTTTATATGTACCCATAATTGCTTCTCCTTTCTTCTGCATGTTTCATACAGTCAATGTTTCTGGTAAATAAAGCAGGCACTTTTAAACTACTTGTCTGCACAGACTCTAGAAAAATACTGACCTGAAGAATCTCTCCACATTTCACTGCAATTACATAACCATTACTATTAGCCTCAACTGCTACCCACTTCCATAAGCTATTTTATCATAGACAGATAATTTCATGGCTCCCTACAAGCAGTGCATAAGAAGCAGATTGTGACTTAACAGCAAATAACTATTCGACTAAAACACTAAAATTTGATGGCAATTACATGAACGGTAGTACATTACAAGGCAGCCAGCTATTATATATTTAAAGCATAAACTGCTCTCCACACAATAGGTTTTGACACATACATTAAATAATATTTTGAGAAGCTTTCTTTTTCTAGCCTGACATAAAGACTAAATTCCAGATGAAAAAAATATTTCAAAACTCTCCGCCTCTTGGTCAGAACTGAGGTTATTGCCTGTCAAGTATGATGTGCCCATTTATCTCATGTTGTGTAAGAGCTATGGTCTGATCTGATGGTACACAAGCAAGCTGCAATTTCATTGCTCCTATTTACTTGATTTCCTTTTGCTCAATTTAGGTATGAAACTGGGAGCTGAACCTACTGTCACTCAAGAGCTCTTACTGGTTGTGGAAATGAAGCTATCTGTCGTAACGCTGTACCTGTAATACTTCACAGACTGAAGTACTAAGAAAATTTTCTGCAGAAATTGCTCAGGGCAAAATCAAATTCTCACTTAGTACAGGATCTTAATTTCACTCCTATGCAGGCAGTTGTGTGTGGTCTCTAAGATTTATGAAATACAGTGATTGAAAACTCTGCTGGAGAGATTGTTCTGTGTGCTCCTGGACTGAAAATGAGGAGCATCCCTCATAACCAGGCCCACTAGAGAGCATCTATTCTTTGCTGCTTCTCATTATCTATCACTCAATTATAAAAGACTTCTATCCTTGATTTCTTGCATCAGTTATATTTTTATTTCAGGTTGTAAGAAATTCTCAGCAAGCAGATTTAGATTTAGGATCCTAGCTCTGAAATGTTGAATTTAACTCATTGTTGGTATTTCTGAAACAATTCAGATGATATTTCAGGATGACGGAACAATTTATCCTGCTCTTTTTTTTCATGTCTTTTCTTGTTGTTCTTTAATACATGTCCATGCCAAGTGTTGATATTCTTCTATTCAGAAGGTCCCAACTTCATTTCTCACTATTTTTTTTAATATTAGTTACTATTGAGAGGTCACTGAGAATAAAATAAGCAAAATAAGACTTGTATGACTTGAAAGCCTTACAGTCTTCTCATTGAATGAACTATAATGCAGAATAACTTTACATGTCTCAGAAATAAATCTGCATCTCAACTTGTAATAAGAGAAAGTTTTCTTCTGCATGTGACAGAACTGTGAACATTTATATGAAAATTTATCAAGTCTGATAAAAGGGCAGATCAGCTTTCACTGTGGCTATGAATTCATTTACAAGGTTACAGAAAGGTTCTATATTCTTCCCTTCTCTTCCAGAAAAATCAATGCCTTTTTCCCCCCTTTTTTTTTTTTAGTTCTGCATTTAAAAGGGAATTTTCTCCTTACAGAGGCACATACTATAAAGAAGGTGCTCAGGGATGGGTGGCAGTCACCAGCGGCTACAAAACTAAGGAACTGACATTCATGAGAAGAGTTCTCAGACAGAAAGTAAGAGAAATAGATGCATTAAGGGACAAGACAATGCATAAAGGTGAATTTGGAGACATGAAGGCAGACACCTTGAAGCAAAAGTCAAGATGCAGAAAGAATGGGTTCACAAACAGAGGTCGAACCAGAAACCTGCGTGGCTAAAAATTTGTACGAGACATTTTGATGAAACCAAGATAAAAGTAGCTAAAAGTAGATATGAAATAAAAAAGTACAACTTCAAAGTTATATAAGGAAACACTGAGTGAAAGAGTAAAAACGGAGCAGCTCCATGAGCAACAGATTTCCCGTTGTCTGATTTCTTAAAAATCTGTTTCTTATAACTTCACTTTCTTTTGTTCAGGAAAATGCGAGCTCTGAACAAAGTTTTTCCTGGTGTTGACTATTAATAATAACTAATAATTGTCCATTCACTGGAAGAAGGAGCACATGCTGCAACCTTTCCAGCAGGAAAGGCAAGTGCAAACCTTTTTTCTTCACCCAGTCATCAATCTTCATGAAAACTGCAGGAAGTTGGTATTTTTAAGATCTTCACTCTGTTATTGCTGAGGTTTCAGCTTACCAATGGGTTAAAGAATGGGTCATTAGATTTAGATGTTCACATAAACACACACATAGCTGAATCAAATAAGCCTTAAGAAATAAGACAAATTGGGTGGAACAAATCTCAGTGGAAGAAGAGCTAGGGTTATTGAGTGGAAAGGAGATGAATGAGGCAAGACAAAGAGAAAACTGACTTTGTCATGGCTCCAGGACAAATGGTGAAAGAGGAGGTAAAACATATTGAGACAGTGTTTAATAGAAAGAGATCTGAGAAGAGGGCAGAAGAAACTGATTTATTGAAAAACAGGAGTGGAAGGGGATAGGATGTGAAAAGGCTGTGCCTGACTGCTTCTGAAGTAGGAAGGGGAAGAGGAAGCTCTTGCTCCCCAGTTGTAGGCAATATGGAAAAAGAGGTTTGAAGGCAGAAGAGTAAACGGAAGTAAACTGAAGGAGGAGATAATGAGAAGTGAGCATGTGCAGCAGTGGAAAATAAAGTAGTGCCACCTAACTGAAGTGACAGAAGGCAGTGGGCCCAGGTAGCCAAGGACAGAGATGTGGATATGGGGAAAGGATAGGCTGACATAAGGATGAACTGTGTGAAGAAAATTGGGTAATGGGCATTAGATCACTTCTGCCTTGCAGCTGTGTGCCAGGGCATGAGGATGAAGGCTGGAAAGGACTGGCAGGCCTGCTCAGCTATTCTGTGTTGTGGACACTGCCAAAGGGGCAGGTGGAGCATAACTGGTAAATGCTTTGTTCATGGGAGAAATATTGAATTATGTCCGGTAATTATACAGCAAGGGAACTAATGATAATGATGTGCCTGTGTATCAGTGTCTCTGGGAGTACCAATTAATCATTGTTACCAGTCAAAGATGGTTGTGAACTTTCCAACAAGACATGGCTTCGTCAGAGCAGGCTGGTATCAGCACTGGGATGGAATCAGCATCTTTGATGAATCATGGAGTGGGATTCCAAGGGACTGCCAGGCATCCAGCCCCTACAAGCAAGGGAGCCAACTGGCTTGGGGGCTTAGAAACTGAAACTGCTTCCAGTGGGCAGACACATCCCAGCGATCCAGACCTGGGAAGGGAGCAGACAGTGTGCAGAATTAACACCATCATGAAAGTCACAGCTGCTGTTCAGGAGGTGGGCAGCACTGAGCCCAGCAAGCACCACACCAATTTCAGCCAGCAGCTGCCAGGGGTCATACTTCATTTCAGAAACTCCATGTGTTGGTATTTGCAGATTACCTTTTCAACAGAAATTCCGTCTTACAGGAAACATCAGAAATGGTGTCTTTCCCAGTCTAAATAAAATATATCTGTATTTCTAAGATTTGGTCAAGTTTGTTTGCCACATGTATTTGCTACTTGCAGGATCATAGGTTTCTGAATCATAGTGAGTCATTAAAAAGTTTTTGCACTTGGAAATTTGTGCACCATTCTTCAACACACGTCACTGATTTGATAATGGACATAAAATCTTTCTGGCATGACTTGAGTCTTCTCAGATGCAGTTCATGCAAAGGGGAAGAGACCCTCTGCTGATGCTGTTCCAGATCAGCAAAGGTGCAGAACAGACAAATATAAACTGTAAGCATTTATCATTGATGTTTTTGTGAGGGAATATTGGTTCCTCAACTCCAGAAAAGTTTCAAAAATTTCAACCTATGATTTACTGCACTTGTATTTCACCATCTGTAAATAGGAAGCAGGCTTCTATACTCTGAGATGCAATCCCAATAATTTTAGTGTATACATAGGCCAGAAGATGCCTGTGGGTCTTTTCCTAGGGACAGCATGGAGGATTTGTTTGTTTGTTTGGATACAGGTTCACTAAAACTCAAGCTTTCTAAACACACAAAAGATTACACAAAACTAAAAAGAGTTACTTTTCTTCCAAAAGGTTTCTTCAGCTAATTTCTCCTCCCTCTCGCTATTTATGGTATCCCCTTTCTTGTGTTTCTCTATCATGTTCTCTGAGGTTGCTGCAATATTGTGTCCTTCACACAGTCAGAGGTTAGCCACAGTGACGTTACAGCAGCCTGCACAAGGATGATAAAAAGCAGATTTGCTTCTCTTTTAGCCACTGCAGAAACACAGAAGTTGGAAACTGTTTAAGATCATAGGGTTTGTTTCTTGCAGTGACAAGCTCGCAGAGCTACTCTCCTTGTTACTTATCAGAAAGAAGTTAGCTGCCTTTAACATGATCTCTCCTTGCTGCTGTCTTAACTGTTCTTTCAGTAGCATTCTGACATAGACCAAGTCTAAAATGTCACCTTATCATGTCACATATTGTAATTTAGAAAGAAATATTTCTATTACAAGAAAAAATAGCCTTCTTTATCCAGTTTTAGGATGTAGGTATAAAATGGAAAATATAGAAAAAATATTTAACCCTCAACTGTGAGTGCTATGTAACTGTAAGGTTATTTTTACTAGTACCATTGCTGTCTTCCATTTCAAGTATCTGTAAGATAGAATCATCCTTCTAGATAGAAACATTTTCCCTGTATTATTTATGTGTTTAGTGTTATGCACAGATGAGCTTTGGGACAAGGTTTTTATAGGAAGTTTCTGGTCTATGACAAAACAAAAATAATGACCAAGTCCTTTCTGAGCAAGGAACTGTAGAATCATGGCCATCTGGAAGAGATCATTTGCTGATATAACCACGTTCGTTTTCTCTCATGGGTATCACAGTCAATTCTAATCTGTAGCTCTAGATTTCTTATACATAGAAGTGCTTAACATAACAAAAAAAGAAAAAATCCGTATTAATCAGTGGTTAGCTCAAGGAAACACACAGTGCTGGATGCAGTCTTGACAATCTTTTTCAGTACATAGCCTTGGATGGGGTAACTTTCCAAGGAAGATATACTGGCAGGTCAGTCCAGAATGGTCTGATTGGTATAACTGGACTAATGATAAAGACTTCTCAACTATAATTGGAAAAAAGTGTTCCACCTGCCACTGGCTGCTGTTTTCTTCCCGTTCCCAAGCAGTGTAAATCTTGTAATCAATAAATAAATAGGACTGTACGGATCTTTTGTCTGCAAGAAGCACGTACAGCTGTGTGGGAAATGAAGCTGGAACAATATAAAACTCCCAGCTAAATACGGTTAGAACATTTGAATAAACTGGGTTAAGCTCCCTGAAGAAAATCACAAGTTAACTATTAACGAGTCTGCAAAGCTGAAGGGAGAATAGGAGACCACACAAGCCAGCAACGACAAAACAGTGACTAATTGTGTACAGTCCTGACATTCAATAAACAGCAGGTTAGAAGAGGATGCGATGGCTAAATATAATATATTAGTGTCACAGCTGCCACTGTCTATATCAGTTTTCTCCTTGTTTTCAAGATGAGATTAACTGTATTATCTATAAATAGACCAGACTGTGCAAGTCCTTTACCTACAAATAGCACACACAATTCTTCACAAAGCACCTTGCTCAGGTTGGTCTGAGCAAAAGGAAAGATGTGTTGTGTAATGGTGGAGAAATGCTGGTGACAGTGGTTGCTGAGGCCAAAATCTTCCAGGCAGCCACAGACCTGCGACAGCAGTGGTACAAACTTCTTCCAGACTTTGCCATTATTGTTATTTTATGTTGATCCGTATGAGATAACTCTGCAGGTGAAAGATACATCTATAAACCTTGGCATCTTATTTCCTTGGTTACCAAGCGTGACCTTGATACTGCTTCCAGTTTCTAGCCACTAGAAAATGCACTGCATAATCATATACCAAGACAAATGTATGCCCTTAAGTAATCAAACCTGCTGGAATAAAATGAGGTGGTTGAGAACACAGTGAGATATTTTCCAGCAGGGATAGAGAGCCACTCCCAGCAGTTGGCAAAAATCATCCAGAAAAAATTAAGTGTTTATTTTTAATCTTGCACATATCTTTTCTATCAGCACTTTCTGTGATTTTCTGCTTAGTTGGGTCTCACAGTCCTCTCCACACAAGATCCTGTAATCATTCTCTGATAGCCATTATCATCAAAAATCAGGAACATCTTTAAAGCGAAGTTTCTTCCAAGCAATTTATTCCCTTTCCCAGAATTATACAAGTCTCAGTTTGCATTTCATGCTTCAGAAATTACTTTCTCCTTCACCAAAACAAGACTACGTTTGCCTGTTCCCCCATGTGAAGCAATTCAGTATTGATCCATTCCATCAGGGATGGATCCTCCCTTTCTCCTTCTTACCGTGTTCAATCCCTTTGCTCCCTTTCCCATGTTACAGAAGGCTGCATTCAGAGTCCAGTGGAACAACATGAGCAATCCCTGGCCAGAAGCTGTCATAGAAGAAAGCCTTTTGTACCCTACACCGTGATCAGCCAGGCTGTGCTCATTGATGAACAGAAACAATCCCCATCCCTCCACACCCCTGCCTTGGGGCCCAGGGAAGCTGGGCTGTACAGTCCTCTCAGACATGCAGTACATTCCTTCTGCCACAACAGCAGGCAGGATGTCAAAGTTCAAGACACCTGGGCTTTGGTCACATGCATCTCGCCGGGAAAAGGCCTTGGAGCTCCATCTCCGTCTGCTTCCTGCAGGAATGCTGAAAGGAGCTACAAATGCATTTGCAGCAGTGTAGAATTCTCCCAAACCTTTGTCTCATAGGCATTATGCTGTGCTAGAAAAATATATTTATTTTACAGTGTAATTCTAAAGGAAGTAATGAAGCGTTTCCTGAAGAAACACAGATACTCCTTCATTTTAAAAATCTGAAAAAATAATAAGTTGTTACTCAAGAATATGTTGAAACAAGTACTTTTTCTGGATCAAAGTGCTGTCAATTTATACTAATAGTTTCATTATGATACAAACAGAAGATACTCTGATCTAGAAAACAGATAAAATATCTCAACCATTACAAAGTAGCAAACTCAATTCATTATTTTTGAAATAAACACAGCTCTTTTATCATCAAATATGGCAGTAGTAACATAAAACGTTCACTAGTACTTGAAACTTAGGGAACAAATACATTAAAGTAAAAACATCCTATGCTAAATTGAAATACCAAAATTCTGAAATGAATTTGTCCAAAACTAGTTTTCATTTTATTCCATTTTCCTGGGGAATATTTACTGAAATTTGGAAGTTCACAAAAAAATGTTCTTTTGAGACTTTTAACTGCCAGGTTATTTTAATTGCACTTCCTGGCCGGTGCTATACTTCTGGAATTTTACCTTACAGATCCTTATGTGAAGTATCCCATTCTGCATGGAAGTGGAGAAATCCTCATTCACCTTTATAGTTGTGGTGAAATCAGCGGTTCCAATCTTAGGTCAGACATGTTGCTACAAGCTCAACAGCATTTTTGCCTCCTAAAGGCAAATGATCAGTAGCAGCCCTTGTCTCATGCCAAGTTCAAATCCAGCTTCTGGAGAGACTCTACTGCCTACAGACACTGCTCTGGAGATGGTGAAGCTCCCAGCCCTTGCTTCTAGAGCAGCTCTGCTCTGTACCATTTGAAGTATTCATTAGCATCTATCCAAGAGGTCAATGACTTGTACTGGAGGTAAACTAAGGCATTAAGTAATTATCCTTAGGTGGTAAACATTACTTTGAAATTACAGAAGTCTAAAATATAAATGTCCTTTTTGTAAGAGAGTTCTAAACATAGTATCCCTTGCAGCTGGACTAGAGAGGCTCTCTTCATATTTTCTCTAAAAGGTGCACACAAGCTGGCCAAACAGTGAACAGGAGTCTGGATGTCAGGGCACATGGCAGATGAGATGGAATTCAGGAGACCTACTCTGGCCTATTTGTGTCTACATTCCTGCTCCTTAACACCTGGTCAATGTGGGATGCCAGGAAACCAAACAAGATCCAGCCTGTATCTGAGCTCTGAGGGACTGTCTCCAGCTGAGACAACTCACATGGGCAGTCTGGCTTACAGTCCCTTCAGCAGGGCAGCACTTTCATTACAACATTTACATTGAAACATTGTCATTTATTGGTCCACAAATAGTTGCTTATGAACATTTTAGGCTGTTCAGCAATGTCTGTACTCCTGGAGGCCTTCAAGAGGCCTCAGTGGTCCCAGATTCACAGGCATGGAAGCAGAAAGCTGTGCCATTGCTTGTCATAGCCTGAAAAGCCTGAAGGCATGGGTCTGAGTCCCTAGTTTCACAGCAGTCTCACACAGAAGACCAGAGATACCCAGTTCTGTGGAATCCTGGTCGACTTGCACATCCATATGAACAATGAGTAGGGGAGCCCAGTGGCTTTAAGCCTTGGGATATTTTCAGGGAAGGCAGTCAGTCTCATCAGCCTTAGCAGCAGCTGAAGAAAACTGGCATCCCTCCCCATAGAGAGAATTGTACTCCTGTGAAGCTTTTCAGTAGCTCTGTTTCTTTGACTGGATTATGTCTCTGATTTTTTTTTCTTTTTTCTACATTTTGAGTAACTGTGCCGGCAAAACTAGTTTATGGTTTAAACCAAAACTCAGTCTAAAGCAAAAATACACTGAAGTAATCCCAAGAGGTCAAGGAACTCATTCACTCAATAACAGACTTATCAAAGGCTTTGGCATGGCTGGTCTTTTATCATTTTTGGGCAGGTTTTCTTCCCTTCATAAAGATCACTGCAGCTTCTATTAAATGTAATGTCCTTTAGAGAAACAATGGCAGGATTTCACACAGGCACAGAGGCACTCACATTCTTAACCATTTTGGGAGAGTTGTGCAAGACACAAACTCACTAATCTGAAAAATAAAAGAGGAACAGGATGCAAAGTAATATTTGCACAACAGCATTCACCAATCTGTATCCTCATGACCATGTTAATACATTAAATAGTATTTTCACCAACTCATGGTAGGTATTATCCCCACTGTGAGAAAAGGAAATTAGGAAGAGACTCATAAAAAGAGCTGAAATTATCTTTTCTGCAAGAAGTCTGTGGAAAAAAAAATGACTGGATGCCCTGAGGTTTTATTCTTAGCTAGTGTACCACTAGTTTTGGACTTAATGACATTTAAAATAGCATTGTGTCATGTTCCACTATGATGTCACTTGATAACATCAGTCAGGATGTGAGAGGCTCTGCGTAATGCAGTGGAATTCAAACACCTCACTCAAATCTATGAAATTCTCTTTCAGGTAATTTCTCATTCACTGGGTTATCATATTTTCGCACTATTTCATGTAGGAAAACATGAAAAACAAAAGCACATATTTAAGACAGTCAATTATTCTTTATATGTCTCATAATAATTGTACACTGAATTGAGGATCTATTACACAGCTTCCATACTTGCATAATTCAACACTTACTTATTTGGGTCAATTTGGTCTTATTTGTTATGACTTTCAGATCATAACATCTCTATTGCACTTACCAGTGTAAAAAGATGAAAATATTACTGAGATCTAGACAGTTCCTGACACTTTGAGTGTTTGCTGTGGTAGGAACAACAGTAACAAAACCCCAGAGTCACCCTGGTGGTATTCCAGTTAACCAAATCCAAAGCCTGAGTCATACTTCCTGCTGTCAACAGTGCATTGGTCATCCACGGGGATTTGCCCTCACAAAAGTGAGAGCTGGCTTTGTTACCTGACTTCCTGCTGGGACACAACATTGTCTGAGGAGCCAAAAGTCTGCTGAAGAATGCCCTTCTTGGTGTCTCTAGCCCTGGCCCTGGTCAGGTCCCAGGCAGTGCAGCCCTGGTCTTGTTTTTGTGCCCTGAGAGGCAGGGAGTTGATGCAATTCATCCTACAATCACTTCCGTTCCTGGGTGAGGTTTTACTGACTCAGCCTTCAATTACGGCTTATGTTGACAGGAGCTGATTTAAACAAGGATTAAATATAGCTGTGCTTCAGTGTGACTATTCACACTTACAAGGAAGGTGATGAAAAATAAACGAAGAGTGTATTATAGTTTTGGGGTTTTTTACTTTTTAATATATTTTAAAGCCATCTCCCATTGCTGTTCTCTTTTTCCAAATTTGACTGGAAGCTGGGACCTAATTCTCTGCTGCTTTGCATTTAACAGGGAAAAAATGCTGCTATCACAAGTTAGGTTTCTGCAACTCCCAGTTTTTAAATATGTAAATACAAGGGTATCATTGAGAATCAGACCTAGACAGCAAGATTTTTAGCTGAAGTCAAATGAGCTCTTCTGATTTACCCAAACTGATTACCCCAATTTGATCTTTACTTGAAGCTTAATGTGCTTCATGTTTGAACTTCCCAAAGAAATCTGACAGTAACTGACAGACAAGCCCACAGCTGCATAACAAAGTAGCTTTCACTTTTCATTTGAAATCATATTTAGTTAAGAAAAGCAAATTCTCCATTCATATGGGCTATCCAACAGAGGCATAGAGAAGATAATACAAAGAAACTCATGGATAGCTTTTGCCACATGTCCATTTAACTGTCACTTGAAGACAGAATCACTTAATTATTGCTACAGTGATACTACTGATTAATGCTAAATATTTTAATTTCAGCTGTCTGGATGATTTTGATAGTCTTTGTCAATTGTGATTAATAAGATATTTGCTCTAAAATACTAGATACCGATGAACTCAAATGCTTCCTGCTCATAAACACCTTTCTTCCCTGTCAGTGTTCACAAATCCTACTTAAATAAAGCTTCACCACTGCGCCAGACATCAAGATTTTCAAAAATTATTTGGCTGCATGCAAGAAAGCTCAATAATTTCCCAGATAAATAGGCTTCAGTTAAACCTCACATATACTAGCATTTTTCATGGCTTTGGTTGGTCTTGTCCCATTTTTTTCTCTAGTTGGGGGTGAGGTGCTCTCTAAGAACCTCCCAGTACCCCACTCTGAGTTGCCTGAAAATGCAAAATGAATATAGGACAATGCAAACTTTCTTCAAGAGATTAAAAACATGCAAATAGCATCTAAAACACTGATATAATGAAAAATCCCAGACAACTCATCTATTTGGCAAAGACAGATTCTGTAAGTGAGTAAGTCACAGAGGTCAGGAATTAGAGTGATTTCAAATGAATGTGTCTAGCCAGCCACACTATCCTTTAAAGACAAAAATGGTATACATAAAAAGCAAGGCTGTTTACAACTTCAGAGCATTTTAGAAAATAAGCTCTAGTGAACAAGCAAATCAAGACAATTTGTTTTGCTGCAAGAGCTAGTATGAAACAGATTTCAAAATGTCTGATTCTAATATAAGGAAAGAGCCTGGTGAACCCACCAAGACAATGAAATTCTTAAAAATGAAGGAGACTTGAACAAATGGATGTGCTCATAAATGCTGCATAATGTTTGAGATACAGCCATCTCCCTGATTATAAGAACACTTCACTATGGTGACAGAAGGCTTGCTGATCATCAGCTTGTCACAAAGAGGCAATTTTAAAACTTAAACCAAATATGGAAATTTTTTAAATCCAGAGTCTTATAGACCTCCTTCTTGAATGTAAATGAAAGAGTTAAAAATGCTGCTATTGAGGATTGTGTACAGAAATATTTACAAGGGTGAAGCAGCACCCAAAAGGCTTTATAAAAGACAGAACTCTTTGGTATATATAAGTATAATAATATAGAAGGGGATTTCTCCGTATGGAATAGCACGCCCAGAACATGAAGAATAAAACTTTCACATTTTAGCTATCAATGGTAAGTGCATCATATTTTTGAGAAATTATTTTGTGATTCATTTTCAAGTGGATCAAAAATATCTACAAAAATCATCTGCCCTATCCTGGAGGGGAAAAAAGGTGAAAAACTAAACAAAAAATCACTGTGTCTAAATTAAGACGTTAATTAGAGTCCTCTGTGGTAGTTCATGCAGGTGAAATTATGTGGTTAAATTCAGAAACTTCTTGCCCCTCTTTCACCAAAACAAGCAAACAAAGCCAAAAGCACAAAGAAATATTTCAGAAGAGATTCCAATACCCAAGCATTGGAATAAAACATAGTTACTGAGAACATGTTTCAAATAAGTTGTGTTTGCACAAACATGTGCATGTGAACCTTTGAAGGATGGGGTATTAGAAGGCAATTATGATTCAATCATAAAATGGCAAACTAACTCTCATTATAGCAGTTAGAAGATTTTTCCCCCAAAACTCTGGCACCCATGAAATATCACCTGGTAATTAAAACTATATTTACTAATTGGCTGCATAAAACACAAGCTATAGAGTAAAAAAAAAAAAAAAGAAAATAAAAAAAAACAGAAGGTAGAAATTTCTCTTAAACAGAAGGAAAATAAAAATTCTTTCATATCTTCGTTAGAAGAAACTGTAGCAAATAGATGATTTCTTACCAGGAGGAAGGGGGAAAGCTAGGGGAAGAGAAAGGGGGCCATTCAATATAAATGTATACTGTTCGCCTGTGTTATTTATAATATTTCCGGACAAGAGACAAACTAGGCCAGCTTCATTAGAAAGTATAATGCAGAGGCTGAAGTTTCCATGATCAAGAGTATGTCTAGAATATATGATTCATAGCTGGTTTTAAAAGACAAACTGCATAAAAACTATTAAGTTATTTAGTCTAGACTGTAAATATGAAATAACAGCAGAAGACTGAAATGAGATCATGCACATGATAAATTCTTGCTCCAAAACTAACTGTCAGGCAGGATTCAGTGCAATCTAGTTTACAGAATGTGTATTTCCCTATTGTTATTTCACAAAATACGTAATATTGTCCCAGATGTCTGTATGAAATGCAAAACAGTCTGATTTTCCTTAATACATACAATATGGGAATACTAGATGGTAAAAATATTTTGAAAATCCATCTTGAAAGCAAGAAAAAATTGTCAGAGACAGAACTTGAACAGGACTTATAGACGTGTATTGGGATTCAGTCCATTCAGAAGATTTAAGATGGGCATGAGGAAGCCACTCTTGCTGCTGCTCTTTGTTGGCAAAAAAAAAGCAATCTAAAAACCATGGACCCAAGGAACAGCTCCCATTATATATTGCTGGGGGAAAAAAAATGGTTAGTGCAGTATCTAATAATGGAAGACTCAACATATTCTGTGAGAGTAGTGCCACAAAAATTCTGAAAATTGGACAAAAGAGGTGATGTACCTTGCAAAGAAAAGATGACAGCAGAACTGAGTTTATGGTGAAGCTTTGATACAGATATTGCAATCTAAAAAGAACAGAAGCAAATATAAAAGAAGATAGTTCAATCTTAAAAGAAAAGAAGCAAAGAACATCCCAAGGAAAGATAATTGAATTGGGTATTTCTTCTTCTCTAATCTCCAATACTGCCTTCCTTCCAAAGCATTTTCACCTCCTCCATACTAGCAAATATTCAGCTCCACAGTAAAAGCTACTGGAAAAGGTTAACTATTCATAAAATTTAAAAACTGAGAACAGCTACACTCAATATGCAGTTATGTATTCTTAGTCATGTGGAAAGCTGTCTTAATGCCTACCACAGTAACCGCAATGGAAATGTTTTTATTATAAATGGATAAAAATAAATATTCTTAGTTTTGAAGACATTTAATTTTTTTCACAAAAACACTCTTTTCCTGGTTTCTCTGTTTCTTTTTCCTGCTCAAGTACTTTATTTTACAGAGGACAAATAACTAATCTGCAAATAGATGCAAAGGAAAATTAGTTTAGTGGGACATATCAAAATCAACTTCTTTCCTTCAGCATCTTGGCTACTCTGATTACCTTAGGACAGTTACCACAAGGGTGGAACAGTTCAGAGGCACAACATCCTTATTTATCCTGATGCTTGAAGGTGAAAATTGCAGCTGCATATATGCATTCAAAGCATTAAAGTACAGATCAAGTCAGTGAAAGCTCTTTAATTATTTAAGAAATTGAGATGATAGATGAAAATAAGGAAACAAACACAGCCTGGTCAGAAAGCTAGACACAGGTCAGGAAAAAGAGGGCTCCACTTTCTGTCACTGGAACAAAAGCAGACATGAGCAGAAGCTGTTTGTGCCACATTCAGACTCCTTCTTTCTTTCTTTCTTTCTTTCTTTCTTTCTTTCTTTCTTTCTTTCTTTCTTTCTTTCTTTCTGCTTTGTAGAGGGTTGAAGAGGAATTGAAACAGGTGAGGGAGGCACCCTTGCACTGTAGCTCTGGTCCTTGCAGGCTAAATGCCATGCTATTAGGATTACTGCAAATTCTTGTCATCATTGCAACAGGGAATTTAGAGTTTACTCTTCTACACAAGAATGAACTGCACTGGGAATGACAAAATTCCAATCAATATTGATGTACCTTTCCAAACAGCTCCTGTTTTACAGTCTACAAATTAAGTATCAGTGCCAGCTTTTAGATGTCTCTTTTCACTCCTAATGAAACCAAGAAGAAAAAAAGAATAGTGATATAGTGTGGGACTAGATAACAAAACATTTACCAATTTCAGACAGTTTCCATGTTTTGAAGCATTTTTTGTTTCAAAGCAAGGATGAAGAAGCAGTATTAATGGTAAGAAATTTCGGTCCGATAAACAGTTCAAAATTAAATGGGAAGTAGTTTATGTTCTCTCTTTTGCAGTTCCATTCCGTACAGACAAGGCTAAATAACCTCGACATTAAGACTCCGAACTATATTTGTGAGGTCAAGTTTCCACTCCCAGCCTCTGCTGAGCTGCTGTATGATCACAAGCCAGGATTCTTTCCTCTTTGTGGCCTCAGTTTCCATCGGAACACAAGGGGTAGTATGACAGTCATACTCAGCTTCATACAATTTATTACACTTTAAATTTTAAGGCAGACAGTGAATCTTGCTGCTTGTTCATGTAGACACAAAAACAATCCTATTTTTGTCTTGCAGCGATTCAAAGGGTTTTGTTGTTGGCTGTGCCCCTGTATTTTCACTTGGAGCCTACACTGCAAGTGCTGATGTATCAGGATGCAAGGTGATCTCACAGCCTGTACAGAACCAGGTGATATCCACAGTCATATGAAAATACTCTGCCCCTCTCACACACATGCACACTAAGCCACCTGTGTGCACTGGTCTGCAGAGCCACCTGGTCTGGCAGTCAAAGGAAGTTCCAAAAAAGCTGCTGACAAATTATTGTGGTACTATCTGAACCATATCTTGTGAAAGATTGGTTTCAATAATTTTATTACAAGTGCCAGGAGTTATGGGTGCATGAACTGCAAGGTGCCTACCCTACAGCCTCTCAAAAACAAAAAAAGGAATTAAGAAGTTCTATGACATCACTGTTCTGCAGTTGTAGTGCATTCCCCACTTGACCACAGAACTTATTTACTTCAAGCAATGAAAAACATGTTCTGGAGTCATGGAAATTGCATGCCTTCCATGCAAGGGATCCACACAAGGAAAATGGCTGTGGAAAATTGCTGCAAACAGCAAGCCAGCCTCTTTTCCTCATATGTTGTATTATGTGGCATAGCACTGAAAACGATGCTTTGAAGAACAAAGACAGATAGTGCCAGCCAGACAGTGCCAGCATCTTTCCTGCCCAGCTCTATTATTTTAATGATCAATGACAGAATCTAGTGTCATTATCACTCTTCCACTGTGACATCCTCAGCTCTTGGTTTAAGGACCATCCATCAGTATCCTTCAAAAAAAGCTACCAGTAATGCTGTTCTACACATGTTCTTGATATACAGAGATGAACCAAAGTCTTAGAAATATCTAGAATAATTTCTAATATAATTAATTTGGCACTGACCTCACAGATATTCTTTGATGCAGAGTTAAGAATAGAAGACATTTTCACAGCACTGAGACAATTGTTTGACAGGAGGCTGTTTATAGGATTGTTACTAGACCTAATATTAAAGATGAAGGCAAAAAATATCTTTTGTCAAATAGTCAAAAATAAAGCAGAAAACATTTGATATTCTTTTCTTCCTGCAGTTCCTTTCTGTTCAGAAAAGGCTGAATGACCTTGACAGCAAGATTTCAGACCACACTTGTGAGATCAGGTTTCCATTCCCAGGCTCTGTCGAAGAATTGTAAGACTTAAGAAGCCTCTGCTGTTGCACAAAGATTGAATATCATTAACATGAAACAAACAACCCAGGGTTCAGAATGCTGCAAAGTAGATCAAAAGGTTAATTCTTCCTTTGATGGAACAAGAAAGAGCTTTTAATACTTCAGTATGCCCACAATGCTGACAGTAATAGGGGATTGTGAGTTTGTCAGTCTCAGGCTGAAAGGTGATAGCATTAGTCACTTAGAAGAGATCTGGGCCTGAATCCTGCCGGGTGACAAACATGTGATAGAGCATTTTCACTGACAAACTGCAGAATGCATAAAACACATGAAGATTTCATTACCAGAGCACAATATTCTCTAATGGAAACAATAGCCCTCTTGGAAAGCAGCTTTATTCTCAGAAAAACAGCCCCACTGGGTTTTGGTTACTATGCTGGTGCTCTATCAGTGTCTACAAGATTTCATCCCAGGCAGACAAAACCTAGTTACAAGCCTTCTTTTTCCTTGTACCTCTTTACCTTTTTCCTTTTTTTGGGTGGAAGAGGGGCTGCAAAGTTGTCAGATTTTTTTCTAAGATATGCCTATTAGTTCTAGATATTTTCCCAAGGTGTTTTTGTCCAAGTTGTAGAAACACTTTCTGAATTTGAAAGACCTTCAGTTCATCTCTTACCCACAACGTAACATAACAGTCTCCTACTGAAATAAAGGCTGGACAAAGCATTCGTTTCTCTTTGGGTCATTTTCTACGAACATACTGGGGTTTGGGGTTTTTTCTGAGGTAACTGGGACTTTCAGAATTATCAAACTAATGATATTTCTGGTTTGTTTGTTGTTTTTTTTTTCCTCAAAGATGAAAATACTAAATGTTTCAGTGTTTCTGGAGGGAAATCTTAGGTTTGGTCTGTCTCAGCACAATGTCAAACCATAACTCCCTAGACTGGCATATGCTTCATGCCCACACTCTCCTCCCCTGGAGGCCTACACCTTCTGTGAGGCACAGTGACCTCTGTTCTTGCTCTTTTCCGTAGTGCAGGTACCATCAAGTTTGACAGACAAATCCAGGGACTGAAAATAGCTCTCTAAATCCATTATAGTGCTTGAAAAAATGTTCAACCCTTTGATTTTTTTTTTCCCCCTCAATGAAAGCTGTCTGCAAAAAGAAATTCCTAGTAAATCTGTTCAGCTGAAACCTCTTTTGCTATCAGGTGTTTCCTTTAGATTTTGTATTTGAGCCGTAGATTTATTTTTTTGTTTCTAGTAAAATATTTTTTTAAATTTCTACCCTATTTATATATGGGCCTTTACTGCTAAGATGTCATACCAGCTGGAGAAGAGGACAGGACTGGAGAGAAAGGGAATTCTGCCCTACCAATGCACCAAGCTATTTTCACATGGAATATTTAGATTTCACTTCCTAGTTTGGAAATCAGCTTCTAAGCTTCCACTGAGGTTATGGAAAAAATGTTTCCGTGCTTAACACTTGGTACATGTGGCTGCTCCTCCTCCACTATACTCCAAAGATCCTGCACTGAAATATGTGTGTGATATCACACACTGGGAACTGCAGTCTTTGAAACTGCCCTTCATAAATACAGTCAGTGTTGCCGTCTGCTTTATTTTTTAAATGTACTGATTCTTGCAAAGTAAAGTATTAGTGTGCCTGCTGTCCATCAGTCTGGTAAAAGGTACAGAACAGGGAAGTTCTTCGATAATAGCTTCCATACAATCATCTTTTTGAGACTTTAAATGGCTGGTACTATCATGCAAAGAGAGATGATGTCTGTATTCATCTTCAGATACATCTGAATGATCTTCACCTATAAGGTGAGACAAAGATTGACATTATTTAAGCTGTTGGCAAAACTAGCTCCAGCATTTACTGTAACAAAAATCCAAGCTTTTTGCAGCTTCCAGATAACACTGTAACAGATAAGCTTTTTCTCAAAGAACTGTTATCTGCAGGATGATATTCCCATTCATTGCTGAATCTGGTTTGTAGGAGACACTAGCACAACATTTTGAAAACAAATCCAGTCCTTTGTGGAAAAAGGCTTGGTCGCTCTCCTTCATCTTTTACCACCAACGTAGGTGGGGTTTCCATCTCTTTCAGTATAACTTACTCAGATATTTTATCTCAGCTCTTAGTCCAGATTCAAAGAAAGGAAAACAACCAGGAACTGTGTCACTGCAGAAATGCTGTACACCAAAGAATACACTGACTTCTATTAGGAAGAAAGAGATCTGAAAAAGAGTCTGATGGCTTTGTTTCATCAGTTGCAGATGCCAGTTTTCATTCAACCGGATGTTTTAAAACATTTACAACAACAAGCTATCCCCCATCAGAATAATTTTTAAACAATTACATCAACCCACCGTGTCCTTTAAATCCCATAGTGGGAAAATGTAATTTAGGAAATAAAACAGTTCTAGCTGAGGATACATTTATAGCCAAATACAGGCAATGAGAGCCTTTGCCATTTTAGTCAAAATATTGACTCTGCAGGTGCTGCTCTGCACAAAATAGGACCTGGATCTGAAATTAAAGACTCTGTCTGGTGCATGAGCTTTTTTTTTTTGGCAGGGGAATCAAAGGTAGATAATGTCCTTTCTAGCTTTTAACTCTGGAGTGAGCAGGGGTCAGCTTCTGTTCAAAAAGCTTCAGGGCATTCTGTCCACAGATTCCTTTCAAGCCATTCTTCTAATCTGGGACTGATGGCCTGCATTGTGTCCTAGCTCCCCCCACTACTATCTTCAATATATCCCTCAAGCCAAAGGCAGCAATCAGAAAATAAGTCCATTGTGTTCATTCAAGCAATGACAGCACAAGAACTGGTTGTGGAGGGTATTATATTCATGTCACTCCTCCCATTCAAAGGGATCTTGTCGGGGGCTGAAAATCTGGCCCTTTATTTTCAGGTGTAATTCACTTTTGAAATAGGCTATTTCCCAGTGGAAAGATTTCTTACCTAGATCAACCTTCACACTCCTGGCAACAAACAAACGGGGATCAGCAGAGCTTCTTACCATAAGAAGGGCTTAGCTCAAGCACAGTATCTGATCATGCCCCAAACTGTGCTGGACACCTCACAGCCCTGACCCTGTGCCCCAGAGTCTTCAGCTGCTCACATCAGGTACAGCAAAGAGGCAGGAAGCAGTAGGGGGGAAATAAAACAGGAAACAACAGGAATCCAAGAGCAACACATCAGATGGGTTGTGGGCACAGCAGGACTTCTTGTTCCTAATGAACCACAACAGAGTTCAGGTTGCCTCCTGTCTGTGGAAGACTCTGTTCTTGTGGAGAGATTTGAGCATGACGAGTGACAACGGGAAGGTATTCTTGCCATTCTGGGTATACAGCCATCCCACTGACTACTGTATAGCGCAGAGATGTGTCCATGTTTAAAATTAGCTACACTGGGTACAGTGTGCAATATTGATCTCACCGAGTGAAGGTTGGAATGGGAGCAAAATCCAGCTAAGGAGCTGAAGAAAATGAGCTTATGCTGGGCTCTGTGCAGCACTGAACCAATGGAAAAATAAGGCAGTTCAAATCTAGCTAGGATGCATCTCTGAACATGCCACTAGTTTGAGGGCCGTGTAGACATATCCTGGCTGAGGTACACCCAATGGACAAAGAGACACCTCCTCCCCCTCTCACACACAGATGCCTATGTGATTTGACAAATTTCCATCTTCCTTCCACAGCTCCTCCTGGGGCAATCCACACCACTTGTCCCACAAGGCAGAGTTTTAGCAGAAGTATGAATAAAAAATTCTTTTCTTTCCTGAGAGGTGCCTCTGGAACTGTGGAGCCTGGTGTGTTGTTGTTTTTTTAATCTTCACATGTTTTATTAGGTGGAGAACAAACCTGTACCTCTTCCAGGGCTAGCACAGTTATTGTTATCAGCTGGGGATTGCTGCATCACAGTCTGTTGAGGGGCATGTACATACCCTTACAAGCTTATTAAAGGGCATCTCACATAACACATGGGGTATTATTATTCTTGGAGAGTTTATTTGTTCAAGGAGAGTTATCATCAAGAGAAGAAACCCTTAATGTCTGGAAGCTCTTAATGCCCTTCAGTTCTCCAAGCCAGGGCAGCAGGTTATTCCTCCAACCCTAAATATTTACAATGGCAAATATTTAAGTAATGTCATCATTTATCTAAGTGTACTGTGGGAAAAAATTTCTTGTACCAACACCTAGGTACAGAGCGTTGGACATTATATCTATTTGAAAGGCTTCTACATAAAAATAGCCACATTTCCATGAAGCAGAATTCTCGACATTTGAATGTAAGGTACTCAACATTAGTTTCTGGCTTGAAAAATATTGACCTCAGATTGAAAACTCAGAGGCAGAATCAAAAGTATTCACAACTTGCTGATGAAGCATTCACATCTGGGTATTCCCTCCTGGCTACAGCATACACAGAAAAAATGTTCTCTAGGACTCCCAAGCAATAAGACTACAGGCCCATTAAACCTGCAGGGGTTTGAAGGACAATGTCAAAGAATCATAAAAATTACAAGCCCCATTAATTAACATCCTGCCTATATGTCTGCCAAAGAAGGGATTATTTTCTTTGACTTGTCCAGTTTTAAAATGGATGAGGAGATCCCATTTTATTGCAAAGGAGCTCTAATTAATGTTCATTTACAGCTCCAGGGAGTTGATTCCAATTCTGAGCTGCATATACAGCATTGCAGCCACCGTCCCAAAACCAGCAAAAGATATCCGAGCTCAAGAGCAGCTATGTCTCTTTCTGTGATATTCCCCTGTTTTATTCTTTGTCCTTCCTTTCTGATACTATCTATAAGAAAACAGGATTTTTTTAGCACTTCATCTGCTTCTGCTGCATAATCCTCTGCAGCACACTGCTGGCAGTTGCAGGGATAATTATGTGACCAGGAAGGTTCTGGCAGCGGGTAGCACCCAGTAGCAAGAACAAATGAATTTGAAGAGATTAGCTTATTTCCATGTAGAGTCCGTTGAGAAAGACAGAGGAATGCTGAGAAATCAGTAGGAAGGAATGTCTTTCCAATAAAACCACAGAATTTTCAGGCAAATCTGTCCACCCAACACTTTGACCAAGGGTGTTCAGTTTCCATCTCAAGACAGGGCTTGCAAGTTGGGCACTGCTAAAATGTTTTCAGATTCATGGAACTAGGTTTAAATGTTATTGAACACAGAAGACAGTTGAATTCCTTAACACAATGTGCTTTGAACAGAACAGGGCTCTGTTTCCTTAAAGGGTTTTTGTATGGTAATGTGACATTTCCTGGCCTACACGTTGGCAATTATCTTTGAAAGAAAAAGAGTTCGTTTTTTAATTATTTTTTTGAGAAGAGCCTTTGATAAAAAAGCATTTCTTGGGGCGCTGATATGCAAGGACAGAATGCAGATACAAAGCTGATTCAAGATCTGGAGCTGTTACTAAAGATACTAGAATTAAGGGGCTTGAGGTGGCCTTAGCAAGGGGCATCCAGGCAATGCCAGACTCTGGCACCAACTGGAACCAGTGTAGTCTGTTGTGCCTGTAAATTATTTTGCAGTATCTCCCAGGTCTTCCACAACTAGATTACTGTGCTCCAACAAGATTACAAATTACTGACAGAAAAAAATAATTACAAGGCTTGTTGCTGCTTAGCATCTCAAAATTGTTTGGACTGTTGTGTAAATGGGGTATGCAGAAAGAAACATGGTATCTGCTTGTATTGGTTTGAGTGCAAATTCACTAATAATTATTTTTGTTCTCAGAAGGCATTATTCCTTGCTCCTACAGCAATGAAATCAGTAGAGTTTTTACCACAATTTTACGGGGAACAGGAGGGGGTCATATGGACAGAGGCTTTGAAACTGCAGTCTAAAACAGGCTTATCATCTCCATCCATATAACACCTCTGCTGTGTGAGCTGAAATATTTCTTTTGCTTTTGCTCACAACCAGCACCAAAAGTTCCCCTGGTTACTGTGCATGCAGCATTTCTGTGCACTGTGCCTGGTGCACAGGACCACCTGCTCAGGATTCAGGAGATCAGTAGCATTCCCAGCTCTCAAACAGCTGACTGAACAAGACTTCAGGATGCTTGGTAATCTGCAAGCCACGAACATGCAGCCTGTATTCTCAACCACTCCTACCAAGCCCATTTGGTTTTCCACCTACATTCTTTCTGTTATAATTTGAAATTCATCTACAGATCCTACATTCCACAGTTACACCAACAAAAGAATAAATTTAGGTCCCTTCAAACACTTCCTTTAACCACTCCTTCTTTCCATACTCTCTCTCACATATGACAGTCATACATTTATGAGTTTATGGTTGAAAGTGCTCACCACAAAGATAAATAACGAGGCAGGAAGACAGGTTGGGCAGCAAACTGAAAAACCACAAATGTAAATATCTTTATGATTCAACATTTCAGTGTCTGTGCTGGATGTCAGAACTTTTGAAGTAATGTTTTATCCATCTGCTTCCCTTGGTGTATAGTCCAGGAGACTTAAAAAATAAGAGAGGCTTTGTTTAACAGCATCAAAAATGACAATGTGGGGTTTAGGCTAGTGTTGCATCGTGTGGCAACAGAGTTCGTCGTGTCCAGGGAGGTACAGCTGCCAGCAGACAGACAGGTCTCTGTTTTATTAAGCACAAGAATGCATATTTATTTCCCCCAGGACTGGGGAGGAAGAGGAAGATGAAGAGAGAGACAGAGAGGGGTGCAGGGGCAGGGTCGTGGGGTTTTATCAGGTTTGCAGGGGAGGAGTCTTGGGGTTTAGGTCAAGGGAGGAGTTAACACAAGGACAGTAAGATCAAATTGCAGTGACCTTAAAACAAGAGCACTCCCAGGCTTGGACTGCATAAATGTAAATTGCAACCAGTCTTATGTAAATTAGAAGGGACAAAGATAAGGAAAATTTTAAAAATCATTTTTTTTAAAAGGAGTTATTTTTCATTCAGACTGAAAATACAACCAGATTTTGGGCAGCTTCATTCAAAAGCCTTTGCTTGTGAGTAATAAATCACATCAATTACAGAAACTTATCAATTTCTTCTCCTTTTTCTTCTACATTGTATTTCCTGGATTTTGTCTTTCTTAGACCTGAAGATAAAATATGAGCCAGAGAACAACCAGTACCACTTCTCCTCTATCAAGAAAGTAATCTATTCATCTTTGTTATGGAATAGTTTGCTTCTTCCTGTGTATCTGAAGAACAACCAGGTTGACAGAACAAGGGCTTCAGCAGGGAGGCTGCTTACACAATTTCCCATTACCAGGGAGTCTGTCAGAGCAGTGAGGTGTTTATTCTACTGGAAAGCAAGTCGGGTGTGATGTTGCTTAAGCCATCTAGCTGTATCACCTCTGACATAAGAAATTTATTCCCTCAACAGTTATGGGGTTTTGGTCTGTTTTTTGAAAGAAATGAGGCAATACCTCCATACTGTTACACATCTCTTCCAAAAACCTGTCAGTCAGCTTGAACCAAAATCATCAGAGGGGGTAGATTCCTCACTAATGTTGTGGAACTAGGCAGGCAGGTAGGAAAATGCGAGAATGCTCTTGCTGCGGTATGGGAAGCAAGTAGCCTCTCTTCAAACATCACAGTATCTCCAAGACAAAATCCTCTAGGAAACCAGGTTTTATTGGTTCGGCTGCTGCTGGAAACTTACTTGGGTTTTTAATGTCTGGTGAGAGAAAAAAAGGCTGTTAATGATTCCTGTTATTGCGAGGAATCTGTCATATAGCCTTCTTTTAAACTGCTCACAGTCCATTGTAAAACCACTTGTGTTTCTTTTCCCACAATTTTATTTAAAAGGCTGTCCCTGAATGTCACTGCTCTGACTGTCAGAAGTCTGAAAATTAGAAGAAAGTTCAGTATTTCTTGGCTCTATTCTAAAGCCGACATTGCCCTTCAGCTGAAAGGCCTCTACTTTTCTCCCACCTGCCTTCCTCACACTCCGCTGTGAATTTCCAGAGCCTCTGCCCTCTTAACCTTGGATTACCAAGGCTAAACCAGCCAAATTAAATTAATTCTCTTTGTATTATAAAGTCTCCATTCCCATCATCATCTGCTCTGCTTCTGCTTTAGTTCTCATATCCTGAACATGCTTACTCAGATGCCTATGAGCAATGTCTTGTATCTTGCTGCTAGTACTTTATTTCTTCTTTCACTTACTTGAGAAAAGTCCTAAGATTGCACTTTCTTTTTTATTATTATATTGCACTGACCTCTCACAGATATCCTGCATCTTTCTCCTCTTTTGTAATTTTCAACTCATGAACACTGAGTATGTCCCCAAATTTCTGGTCATTAATTCTATGCATGATCTTAATACTTTGAAATATTAAAAATCTACCTGTCCCTCAGACTCAGATTCTTAATGTCATTTGGTTCTTTCTGTACCACATCCCAGTTTGCCATCTGATGGTATCTCCCTGCTTTGGGCCAGACATAATTTCATCAGCATAATTTTGGTTTTGTGTCAATATTTTAAGAAAAAACATAAATTGGATTGGTCTCAGAACAGATCCTTCAGAAGTCTCATCATTAATTTCCCTCTAAAATAGTTCTTTCATCACAATAACTTTCTATCACAATTTTAATGGAAATGCAGTTCATTTAATCAGTCTCTTCATCTTGCAAATTTTTGCATATTCAAAAATCTGTGCCCTTTTCAGACTTTCTATTTATTCCATGACAAATTACTCCTATATTTTAACATTTACAATAATTCCAGTCAGTATCTTGGACCTACATCACTTACACTGACCAGTTTAACATTAACTGGACCCAGCACAATCTTCTTGCCAGTCACAGATGATAATGAACATTTTTCACCTCCACAGCTACTGATTGTGCAGTACAGGTGAAGTGGACCCTAAGGGTTGCATTCAATGGGAGTGATTGGTGTTGGGGATGAGTATTTCCATCAGACCACTTTTTCTCCATGGTTTCATTACTGTTTTATCTAACTTCCAGCCATCTCTTCAAGGCAACTGAAGGCTGTGAGATCATGATGTTTCAATTAATATTAGACAGCCTAGAATGCAGGGGCATCCACAGAATACTGGGCTTCAGATTCTCAGCACATTTCCTGATGTCCCCGTGTATACGCTGGTAGAGAAGCTGAGCTTTCAGGTTACATGTATGAAAGGAGAGAAAATGTTTACTGGTTAGAAGTTCAGTCAGTAGCACAGCTCTGTTCCTATGGGGTCTGAGAAAGAATGGGCAGGGAACAGAATACAGGCAACATCTGACTATCCAAGAAATCAAATGTGAACTCAAATATATGCAAAGGACAGGAATTATAGACCAAATAAATAAAAGCAGTGTTACTTTCAACCTTCTCCAGTATAATTCAGTTTGGAGAGGCCTACTACTGATTGTTGATTCCGCCTCTTAAACACAATAGTAATTTTAGAGGTTATGATGCCTTCAATCCATAAGATCAGTTATCTTGCTGAGAAAGCAGATGTCCTTCTCAAAATTTCCCAAGATAAGGGATAAGGTGCAGGCTTCTTTTGACAGCATTATCTTTCAGCTAAACACATACATGCTATTAGAGAGCATCCCAAGGAGGCCCACAAGGACAGTGAAGGGCCTGGAGGGGAAGCCAAATGAGGAGTGGCTGAGGTCACTTGGTCTGTTCAGCCTGGAGAAGAGACTGAGGGGAAACCTCATTGCAGTCTGCAACTTCCCTGTGAGGGGAAGAGGAGGGGCAAGCAGCAATCTCTTCATCTCATGACCAGGGACAAAACTAGAGGAAATAGCATGAAGCCGAGTCAGGGGAAGTTTGGGTTGCATATCAGGAGAAAGTTTTTCACTGAGAGGTGGATCACTCTCAAGAACATGGTGTGCTTCTTGGGGTTAGACTTGATGATCCTTGTGGGTCCCTTCCAGCTGAGGATATTGTATGATTCTATGATTCCTCTCTCAGTAGTTGTTTTTGGGAATTCACACAAAAAGTAAATTCATAAAGAACTGTCTTTATTACTTTTTCAGACTGGGATTACAAGACACCTTTTTCCAAAAGTCAGTATCCACCAATCTCTTCAAAAATGCTCTTAGCATCCAGCCTCTATTTCAAACCACAGAAAGTGGCTACTATCACTAAAAATGGGGAGTTCTACATGCATTCAAGAATTAAAGATGAATATTCCAATAAACTCCCATTTGTGCAGGTGATCCATTCGTTTGTGATCACAATTAAAACAGTGTTCTCCATAATAGAAAAACACAAAAAGATGTTCAGCTGTTGTACTCATAGTTCTCTAAATAGAAGATTCACAGATTTTTTTTCTTTTTATCACTGTAATCCATTTATTTTATTCAGTTGCCTTCAATCTCCAAGCTCATTGGCCTTTAGTTTTGGCCTAAGTAACCCTTGTTTGTGACCACTGTTGAAGACAAGATATTTATCTATATTGTCTATTGGTCTGATCAAGTATGACTGGGTTTATATTCTTAGATTCATGCCATTAGACTCAACACTTTATATTTAGACAGAGCAGGCTCGATCCCAGTGGAGCAGGAGTAACATTAATGCTCAAGTATTGTAATGTACTACATCAGCAAAAAGCCTCTTTGAGATGAAAGACGGTGGACTCGCAAACCACTTTTGGTCATGTTGACAGAGTTACGGTGATTGTCTGAGAAATTAACAGACTCACAACTTAAATAAAACCCTCCAACTTATGTTCTGTAGAAAGCCCGTTTAATATTTCATGGTTTATTACCATTCTTTTGGTAAATTATTCAAAGGAATAGCTTGGCAAAGCACACGGGAAGTCCACAGTGTCAGGTCAATTAGTTGTTTAAGCATTATGTAGAATTTCAACTGTTTCTTTGCAATTACAGAAAAAAATGTTTTGATTTGGAACCAAGAAGAAATGAGGTACATTAGATAGATCCCTTTTTTAAAAATCCACTTAAATATTTGGGGATTAGTACCCCAAGTGTTACATCTCTCCCTGTCACTACATTTCTTGTAGCAACAGTAGTTCTGAGGTAAAAATCTATGTTGCTTTGTGCTAGCTGAGAAATATCAGACATGTAATGAAGAATTTAATTTTTATATGGCTTTATAATGATTAAGTGAACAAACGGACTAGCTACAGAGGCAGCCACTCTATTAGGGATTATTTAACAATCCTATCCAAAATTTGTGGGCAGTTTGCAATTTGATAAAGGGAGAAAGCAGTCATTAGCTGATGCATTCCACCCTCCTGCTACTGTGAGATTGTTCTCTATTGTACATTTCCAATTGATCCCTCCAGGCCACTAAACCTTTTTAAGTCCTAGATATAAGAAGCCATGCCTCCCTTCGAAGGCTCCTTACAACAGAGCAGAGCTCATCAGGAAAGACAGCCAGCCCAAGTATTACTCTACTTAATTGAGTCTCCTGTATGTCTCTCCCACTCTGGAAATAGTTCTAGTCTTTTGAGCTGTATATAGATACCACTCTGGTGTGTAAACACCCTCAACGTGCTCTTAATTACTCTATCAGTTTAGCTATAATTCTGGAGTTTCCAGTTTAGGGGTATTATATGTTTCGGCATTTCATGGGCAAGAAGATCTCTAATTATTCACAGTTTTCCTTAACAACTGTTGTGGTAGTTCCCTCATTTTTCTTCAGTCCTTGATTACAAGACAAAAAGAAAAGGAATGCTTTGGGGAACCTGTATATTTTGCCTTTATTATTTTCAGAGGAGTTTGACAAGCCAAGCCTTTGGCGGACTGCTTTCTGTTTAGCACCACCGTGAAAGAACTACATTAGTACCGGCTCCTGTAGTATCAGTTTTACACACTCTTGGTGAAAGAACTGAAACTCAGCTCTGCCAGACTGTTCCACCTGCCAGTTAGTGCTAAATTTATACCATGAGAGACAGCAGAAATCTCCAGGAAGAAGTCAAATTTCGATTGCTTCTGACTATCCTTGCAGAAAATGATACCCCTGATGGTTCTGATGAGGTGGATTGTTGGTTTTCTTTTTTCTTTGCCTGGCTTTGCAGGGAATTTAAACCCTTTCAGATAATTTAATAATAATGTTTAGTATTTTGAAGGTTTATCTAATAATCTTTTTGGCACATGTAAGGGAACTATCCTTCCCAATATGCCAGTTTAGCAGCTTGACTGCTGTTAGACACCTATCTTTTACATTTCCTGTCTTACTGCCTCTGGTATGCATGACAGCTTCTTAAGTGAAACTCTTCTTCAGCCACAGCGGAACATGAAACATCCCACTTGATTGCAGGAGGCAGATAACCAAAGATACACAACCAAGCCTTTGCCTTTGACAGAGCTACTGCAATGTGCACCTCTGTGTGGACTGGGCCAGGCTGCAGCACCCTGCGTTGTTCCAGGAACCACCCTGCGCCAGAAACGCAGCATGCACTGCTGCTTAACATCCTCTGCAAACACTGCAGAGGATCATGTCACCTTTACCAGAATTTCCTGTAATTTCCCAAGGAGAAGAACACGTCTTCCATGATGTACTTTCTCACATTAACATTCTCAGTTCCTTCTGATTTCTCTAGCCTATACAAAAATAGATGTCATGTTTTTAGGAGACCCATGCATTTTTCTTGACAGTGACTCACTGCAGCTCTACAGGGATGCACATTTTTCCCCACAGAGTCAGAGCATACTTCACACATAATTTAAAAGGAAGAGATTTTAAGAGTAAATAGGACCAGCACAAGTAGACTCATATCCTGGAAAAATAATTTGTTCATTTAATTTTACACTTTTTCATTCTACTTAGCTTTGCAACTCTAAAATTATTTTTCATTGAAAACTGACATCAAAACAATGACTGCATATGAACAGATCTGCCCGTGATACCATAGCAAAGCATGATGGCAGGGGAAAAAAATGTAAATTAAAGGGACCAAAACCAAACTGTAATTTTAAAATAGTCTACAAAAGATTTTGAGGGCACTGATGCAAAGGAACTCAGATTCAAATTTTCACATGGTTTTCATTTCACAAAAAAAAAGAAAAAAAAATTATGGTTCTGCAAAAGCCAAACCCACAATACCCTCTCTAACACAAAGCATTTCTAGCATTTTTCAATGCCATTAAAGGGAAACTATCATCCTAGCCTCCACTGAACTTCATGTAGCAAGATCAGAACATTTCAGCTATCTCACTGGTTTCTCAGTCTCCTTGAACTTTTGGCTTTACTGTAATTTCTTCACTACCCTTAACAGGCTCACACAAATTAAAAAGCAATGTATTTTTTGAGCCATAAAGACAAATGACTGTAGAGATCAAAGAGTTGGGATAATTATATTTTAAGTGTTACCAAACTAGAAGTGGAAAAGATTAGTGAGAGGAGGTAATTTGTAGTAGCAATCTCTTGGTCAGCTGGTTCATTATTTTAGCATCAGGTGAACACATTCAGGTAGAATCTTACAACCAAATCGTCTTGCAGTGAGAAACTGCAGATCACTTTGCTTCCATACAATCGGAAAAAAAAAAAACCTAATGAGCAGGCAGCAGCCCTTTCAGTTTCATACAAGATGTGTATGTGGGGAAATATCATACAGATGACACCTTGGTAGTCTCCCTGCCTGCACGCCCTATCAGGATTGGCATCACCAGCACGTCACTGGCAAAGCACTCCACAGACTCTTGCACTCAAGTTTCTTATTCTGTAAATTCCTCCTGGAGCATTTGTCATCATATTCTCTATGTGACCAAAATGCTATATACATACATACATCTGTTAAGGACTTTCTCTGACAGGTAGCCTAAGCAGTTTATTTTTTAGCTCCAGGCTACTGCCACATGCTCTTCAAAGTTCAGGGACTGTGGGCAACTCATTTGCATCTGTTATTATGCCTTATCCTGTATATGTCACTTTAGGCATACATGACAGTTTAGAAAAAATTAATGCAGTCCTCTCTGCAGAGTTACAAAATACGTGTGAGATCACCATTTGGGGTTAAATTCATATATTACAAAGGAAAGCAAGGGAGCAGTGGAGCCTTTGCCTTTGGGGCAAGATGTCAATTTAAGGAACAATTAAACAGGAGATCACATTTTATATATGCATATGATAATGCATAAATATATAAAATACAATAACGTGTATATACACAGATATTTATCACAGATGTTGGAAGCTTGGAGGTGGAGAAGAATCCCAGCAAAAAGTTCTGTGTGGGAGAGACACAAAAGGAGCAGTTGAGAGACAATATTGGCAAAAACAGCATGTGAATTTGTGGGAAGAAAGTTGTGTGGGCAGAGTTGTTTACAGGCTTGAAAGCAAGGACGGGAAATACGAATTTAATGTGGATTTTCTATTGAGATTTTTTTACAGTTACTTGGTTAGCAATTCTAGACTGCTCTACTCTCTAATCTAGACTGCTTCTTCTAAGAACCTCCTAAATCCTTTAGCTTGTAAAAGTCAGGGCAAGGGACAGATGCAGTTCTGTGATGGGAAGCTTAAATGCCTGATATATGGAAAACTCCATCAGCAGAGATTTCCCAAGAATATGTGTCAGTCCATGTGATCTCTGGTTTGCTCAAGTTGAATTTTCTTGTAGAAGTGTCTGGATACTTTTGGTTTTAGTCATGCATCAGTCAGGTGTCAGAAGGGTGTATGACAGCTAGTTTTCTACCCTTAAGAATCATATTTCATAAAGTTCTGCAAATAACTACACCATTTTTTGTCAAAATGGGTAAAAGACATGCTGCTGACACATGGACATGAGAAAATGTCAGGGAAAAAATGATCACTTCTCCTGTTGCTTGACTCACCAATGGACAGTAAACACAGACGCTGTGTATCTTCAGTGCCTTAAATCCCTGCATCAGAAGGGTGCCATGGGCAAACTTTTCACATGCTTCCTTTGAGACATGCAGGTTTTAAGACATCGAGTAGGTTCAAAATCTCACAGACAGACTTTTGTCCTAATTGAGAACAAGGGCAGTAAATGAATCTGCATCTCTCAGATATCATGACAAGTATCATGCTTCTCTAAACTCTTTTATCCTGAAACTTGGAATGGATGGAAAGTGTTAGTTCTTTGGGATCTGCTGACAGCTGCAGTTTATCTTGGGTGGGACCACAATGATGGGTAGGAAAGGAAACCACAAAAATGCTTTTTGTGTACAAAGTCTCCACAATCAATGTAAGCCTGGCTTGATAAATCTTCTCCAAAACCCTTAACCTCGGTTGGCAGGCAGAATGTGTTCAAGGTGAGAGAATATAGTATTACAGTAACTCCAGTAACTCCCTGTTCCTACAGGCCTACAGAGAGCTTAGTGTGGGGGACAGCAGCCCCAAAAGAGAGCTTATTTGCATCTTTGGAAGTGTGCTGTTTAACCCCAGCCAGGAACCATTCCCCATACAGCCACTTGTTCACACACACCCACCTCAGTGGGATGGGAGAGAGAATCAGAGCAGAAATGAGAAAACTGGTAGGTTGAGATAAAGAGAGTTCAGTAGGTAAAGCAAGAGCTGTGCACACAAGCAAAGCCAAACAAGGAATTCATTCACTGCTTCCCATCCACAGTCAGATGCTCAGCCATCTCCAGCAAAGCAGGGCTCCATCACACATTTACTCAGGAGCACAAAAAGCCATGACTCCAAACATCCCTGTCTCTTCCTCCTCACCCATTTCTATGTGCAGAGCATGTTGCCATATGGTGTAGGATATCCCTTTGGTCAGTTGGGCTCAGCTGTCCTGCCTCTGTCCTCTTCCACCTAACTTGTGCACCTCTGCCCCCCTCACTGGTGAGGTGGGGCAAGGAGCATAAAAGGCCTTGGCTCTGTGTGAGCACGGCTCAGCAGTAATGAAGCCATCCCTGTTATCAACACTGTGTGCAGCACAAATCCAAACACAGCCCCATTCCAGCTACTGGGAAGAAAATTAACTCTATCCCAGCCTAAACCATCACAGAAGGTAAAGTATTCCTGTGCCCACACAGAGTAAATCCATTGCAATCAACAATACAGGAATAAAATAATTGAGATTGCAGGCTTCTAGTCACAGCAGGAAGCACAGGAGGCTGAATTTGCCCCCCTCAGAGAACTTCACCTGTCATTTGACATAAGTAGTTTCAGAGGCAAGAAAGCAATTCACTCTCCACAGTGCCTCACAGATTTTGCATTTTTCGAGATAATTCTAAAAACTGGACTAAATTGTCATATGTGTAAGACATGAATGTTCATCAGTGTAGGCTCAAATGAGGTCATAATCTACTTGTTTATCATCTTTGGAGGGACATTTTGTGCCCAAGCAGTGCAATAGTGGAGACACACTAGTTTTTACAGCCAATAGCACAGAAAGGACAGTTTTAGCTACCAGCTTGTCCAGTCACCTTTGATTTCTCTTTCTCCCCCACAAATAACTAAATATGTGCCTGCAGTTCAACTGAAAGGAAAGCTGAAACTCAAAGGCAAGTGTAGACTTACACTATACAAACAGATACAAGATGACTTAAGTGTTTCACGTCTTTTTGCTGGAACAGATAGTGAAATTACTAGCCCCTACCAATGGGCATCAATATAAAGCTCCCCCATCTTTGGCTAAAGGCCAATCTACCCACAGATGTCTACAGCACACGGAACACAATCCAGACATAACTCATTCATATGACCAGCACTCACGTCCATGTCATTATGTGTTTGTGCCAACTAGGTGCACAACTTTATAAGGTGGGGCAAGGAGTCCTCAGGAAAGAAGAATTAGGGATGAAGTTGCAAGCAAAGTAAATTGTGCTGACAGCCTGGATCTGTGTTATAAATCATCAATTGCCTGGTTTTTGCCAACACAGTGTTAAGCATGTTTTTGCTTGTCGGCGCCAGTCAGCTGCACATAGCTGGCAATCAAACCTTCAGCTAGGTCAGGAAACGTTTTTTGCTTTGTACCATAACACTGCCACATTTCCCTCTCAGTAGGAAAGCAGCAGAAAGAGATGACTTTTTTTTTTTTTTACAGAAACTCATTTAATAGGAAGTAACTACCTCTCCTAAACTCACATTACTTGGAACAACTCTCTCATTGGGCCTCATTTTATTCAGAGATTTGCAATAACCCAGTCAAGTCCAAAATCTCTACCCACTCTTGGCCATTCAGAGAACTTCTTTCTTTGCACAACTTATTATAGCACACTTCTGTTTTCTTCATAGCTGGGGAGAGGTGCCTGCCACACTGAATTAACAGAGCTCCTTTAATGCTGACCCAGTGCACTCAGCAGCAGCTGGGAGAGGGGGACCTGTTTCAGCCAGACACAGCCTGCCTGCTGTAAGAGCTACAGGAGCAAGGACACTATTTTGGTCACATTGTCTCAGGGCTAGCAATGAAAAGTAATGTCCTCAGAATTTCTGAAGTGAAAATCCAGGTTCCCAGAAGCAACCTGCAAGCCACCCATCAAAGGCAGGAGTGTGGCCAGGCATGTCTGGTTTCAAACTTTCTTTAGACAGCTGCTCCAGGAACACTGCACAGAGGGGAGAAATAGCAATGGAATTTTTTCTGCTTTCATTATGTCCCTCTCTCTCTTTCTCTGTGATCTTTGCAGAGGAAAGGGCTTCAGATCTGCTGGGAAGGGAAGGGGTCAGGAGCATACATGAGGTAGGGAGCTGCATGGAGGGTCGAGGAGGTGACTTCTCCCCTCCTGCCATCCCAGCCTCCTGAGAGAAGGGGCACAGTGTGCACACATCAGCTTTCACCAGATGTCTCCATGATCAAGACAGAGCTCTTACCATTTCTGCAGGGATCTGGCCTTGCTCCAGCCCTGCCCAGTCTCCCTGCTCCCCATATGGCAAAGGAGTATTTCCTGACAAAGTGGAGAGAGAAGGGGAGCAGAAACTGCCATGTTGGTCAAGGAAGTGCTTCCCTCTCTCTTCTCTGGTAAAAAAGAGTTGGCTTTTCTTTCTGTCTCATTGCTCCTTCATCCATGCCTCTTCCTTCCCTCACAATGCCACACCACCATCTTCACTCCCCTCCCTCACTCCCACTCCAGCGAGCCCTACAGATGAGCCTGAGGAGGGTGAAGCCCCACCAAGCATGGGGAATCCCATTTTCAGGCTGTGAGCAACACAATGGCCTTTATTTGCAAACGGACTCTCTCTCATAGACAGGCTTAGCTGTGTCACATCAGATGGGTACCCCTTGCAGACTTAGGAAGCTCCAAACTACTTTTTAACTTTGTTTTATAGAGTACATAGGCACCCTGCTCTAATTGCTGATTTTATTGTTGTTTGCAGACTACAAGTTGGGTGGGAGTGTTGATCTTCTAGAGGACAGCAAGGCTCTGCAGCCTAATCTGGAGAAGCTGGATCATGGGCCAAGGCCAATTGCATGGGGTTCAACAAAGTGAATGTCCTGCCCTTGGGTCACAACAACCTTGTGTACTGCTACAGGCTGGGGGAAAAGTGGTTGTAAAGCTGCCCAGCAGAAAAGGACTTGGGGGTGCTGGTCAACAGCAGCTGAACATGAACAAGCAGCCAAGACCATGAAGAATAGTGGCCAGCAGGGTCAGGGCAGTGATTGTCCCCCTGTACTTGGCACTGGTGAGTTCAGTTTTGGGGATCTCACTACAATGAAGACATTCAGGTGTTGGAATAGGTCCACAGAAGGGCAATGGAGGTGGTGAAGGGTCTGGAGGACATGTCTGATGAGGAGTGGCTGAGGGAGCTGGGGCTGTTTAGTCTGAAGAAAAGGAGGCTAGAGAGGGATCTCACTGCTCTCTCCAACCTGAAAGGAGGTTTTAGCCAAGTTGGGATTGGTGTCTTGTCTCAGGCAACAAGCAACAGGAAAAGAGGAAATGACCTCAAGTTGTGCTAAGGGAGGCTCAGGTTGGATGTTAGGGAAAAGACTCTTCGCTGAAAGAGTGGTTAAGCATTGGAACAGGCTCCCCAGGGAAGTTGTGGATTCACCATCCCTAGAAGTGTCCAAAAAATGAGTGAATGTGGCACTTTGAGATATGGATTAGTGGGCATGGTGGTGTTCATTGAAAGTTTGGACTTGATATTCTTGGAGGTATTTTCCCGGATCAGTGATTTTATGATTCTATATTTTAACATCTCATGATATTTCATTTAGAGATTAACCATTTTTTGTAAAACATGGGAATGAAAAGTACTGGCATCACAAAAGCAGTTTTCAAAGCAGTTAGCATTCACTACAGGTAACATAAAGCGGGCTTTTCCTCATCCCATGGTGCCTGTCATCTGTATGTCTCTCTGGAGAAGACAAGAAATGATTCACTAATCCCTGTGCAACTGCAATGTCAAAATCCAGCTCCTGAAATATGAAGCTTAGCTCTGTGATATATGGCAAGACATCCAAAAGTACGTATATCACCACTACAAAATCTGCCTGGGGCCAGTCCTTTATGAACGCAGATATCAGGGTCCTTCATTAATGCAAACTGCTACTGGCTGAAGATTTTAATACCAATGTCTCTCCACTGTACAATGTTAACCAGTTGTGAACTTCTTTATGTTCACTGGTGACACACCTGGTAAATCCCGATTTTTTTTAATTTTTTTTTTTTGAGAGGGGAACTCAGGAGAAATAGAAAAGACTTCTTCAGTTAAATAAAACAAGAAACTGAATCAGCTGTAAAAGATTCACACATATGGATCTGTGGGAAGAAGAACTGTAATTTATTAACATGATATTTGACATCCTAAAAATTCATTTAAGTTGAAACAGCCCACAACACAACTGAAAGTTAAGCAACATAAAATCTATTTATTGGAACAAGTTCTTGGTCAGTCTGGCAATGTTATGAAAGGGTGATAAGATGATGCATGAATCCCACTTCAAAATTCCTTAAATTTCTGTAGGAGTAACAGCCAAGACATTAACTGATTGTGTTAAACTCCTTCTTTCCTACTCTGCCTGTTCCTCCTAACAATACCTGTAGGGACCTAAGATTCATAGTCAACATTTTTCAGTAATGTCCTTGAAGTGAAAAATGATCTTTGGCAAGCATGCAAAAAGACAAACAGAAGCCATTGGCACTTACAGCTTTTCATATCGTTACGCAGTTATATAGTAAGCATTTTCACTGCTGTTCCTACAATCTGTTCCAAGAATCTCAGGAATTTGCAGAGTGGGTTGTTGGGTTTTTCCTACAGTCAGGAATCTGAGGAATCAATTCTTATTCCCTGGGTACCTAATAATCCTTGACATTCTCAATTAACAGCAGGAACAATAGCTGACATTACAATATTTATGATGATCCAAGATTTTTTTCAACTCCTTCCCTAAGCTGTTTCTTTGCCTTTTAACCCATCTCCCACCAATTATTACATAAGGTGGGATTCAGGTTTGATATCATCTAAATTTTAAAATATGGTGGGGGTATTAAGGTTAATTACCTTTCTATGTATTTTGTGCTAGGCAGGTGAAACCCAAGGGAGAGGCAGGAGGACTGAACCATTGTACATTCTGTTTCTCAGCAAATGGATCAAAGTCAGCCAGTCTCTGAATGGACACAGACCTCGGGGACATCTAGGCCTATTGTTGGGAGAAGAGATAGATAGCACTTAGGGATACAAATCATACAGATCCATGAGAAATTAGACTTACCCTACTTACTCTGTACCTTTTGGAAAAACTCATTCTAATTCTGTGTTTTACTAAAGCTTTGGTGTATCTGACAGATAAGATTTTTGCATCTTATTTTTTTCATTTTTATGTTCACATTTAGTATTTGGAGGCTTCTCGCAAAGTAAAATCTTCCTTCATCTTGCAGATCTACACAGCAAGAATTTTGTATTGTCATGTATAGTTTTCTTTCAGTGGCATTTCTCTCAGCTTTCTCATTATTAGCTTATCTCAATAAGGAAAGCCTGTGCTGGAACTGGCAGATTTTACTGCAGGTCTAAAAGTCTGCATGAGAGTTGGTACTCATTGTCCAACTTTCCAGTTTTCCTGCATTGCAAACTTTGATTTTATCCCAGAAGTCAGCATTCAGTAGCTTTGGCAGCTTCATGACTTTTGAATATAATTTGATTAACCATAGATACTTTTCTTTGTCATACTCAGAATAAAGCTCCTCCTACCACTGCCCTCTCCCCCAAATTTTGCTTTGATTTGTGCATGTATACATTACAATAGATAAGTTCTTTGTTTATTCTCTTCAGAAGCAATTATGCGTATCCTATTGAATTGCTCTGTATCTTATCTAAATGTTCCTTCCAAGTGGAATGAAATACTGCTTTTCATTTGGTTACATTTTTCTTTTCCTAGATGGCTAGTTTATATGTCAGCAGATGCTTCTTTCTCTGTGCTACTGGGATAATCACTCAGTCTTCTATTAGTAAAATGCCCACCTTAATAAATTTTTTCCTAAAGTGCTGACATTGTGCTCTAAATCTCTGCTTTCTTCCAACCATCCTTGTACAATTCTGGCTTATGCTAAAAAAAAATTCCTATGTAAATTCCAGTGTAAAATTCTGTTAATTTTGAAATTATGAAAGGAGCATGCTTCACTACATAAGTTTCATACCCATCAATATCTCTTTCATGTAGTATTGATCTGTTTATCATCCTACGCATGAAATCCATATTTCCTTCCTTATTTATATTCTTGAAAGAAAATTTTCTTCAAGAAAATTCTTGTCCCTGTAGCTTCAGGATCAGATATACAACTTTAGCTGGTAGTAAACAGAAAAGTTTCTACAATGTGAGCAAATCTAGAACTCTCGCAGGCTTGATAGGTACACTTTAAACACCCTTACTGGAATCAGTTCTAACTAATTCATTTTTAAATTTGAAGTATTTTCTGCCACAGCAAATGAGATCTCAGGAAGTATACAGTGACTGTTTTTGAGGACACCCAAATCTGTATTTCTGCCCGTGCTGAAAATTAACCAGTCAAGAGCAGATCCTTTGCATTTGCTGTTTGCCTGCGTTAAGTAAATCTTACATTTGATTCTCAGTATCAACAAAGCTCCTAATACAGTATGCGATGACTCCATTCTACACAAGGAAATGAAGAATTAATTTATTAAATGTGCTGTTCATAAGATGGGCCAGGTAAGTCATCTCACCCTTCCAGTAGCCTATGGGAGGGCAAACACATATTCTTAGCAGCAGATAAAAAATGAGAAGCAAGAGTTGTTCAGCACTTCCATCACTGGTTTAAATGCCATGTGCGATTGTTACTTTTGCTAAGATCACAGAAAGCCCTGTATGGACAAAATTGTTTTAATATTTCTATTGTAAGGGGATTTTTTTTTTTCACAAGCAGAAGTTTTTGAGCACCAGGGGGTTTAGTTGCTGACCAACTACACAGATGTTTTTTAAACTACTTTGTTCCCTGGATTCCATGGGCTCTTGAGTATCCTTGAATGGAGGTGATTCAAAACAGTTTTTGAGGTGGAAAGCAACTCATTAACAAAGATGTCAAGGCCAGCTGCAGGACAGGCAGTGTAGAAAGTGAGCAGATGTACAAAATTAACAAATCAGAGGAAAAGATTTCTCTTATCTGCAACATTCTGCTATTTCTCCCTCACAGCGAGCAAAGATCAGCTGGCAGACCTAAGAGAAGAGATGATGCTCCAGGCAGCCTGATACAGTTCGCCCTAGATCAAATCTATATCTGTAACACTAGTCTTTGTCCCATTGTTTTCTTAAGATCAGAAATATATTTCAGCATTTAATGACCCATTTGTAACTGCCCAAAGCACACAGGTATTATTGCCACTCGGTTGAACTGTCTGGATAAACCCCTACTGTACAGCCAAGTTCCTGCCCAAGGTTTAACATCTGCAAGCCAGATAAAAAGTATAATTAATACCAACATGGATTAAGGCAGAGATTATTCTGAATGAGGCACAAGCTTGTACTCCATAGCATCTAAAGAAACAGGAACTTCTTACATAGACAGTCTTATGATTCAGACACATACAAGAAATCAAAGAGAATTTTATAATATTTTTCAGTTTACCTTTGTTTTCTTTTCTTGTGTACAATAAAAAAAATAGCCACAGGCAGCTGGCTGTACTATTTGGAAGATAATTTAAACCTCATTTTTCTGGTAGAACACCAAGTCTTTGGTTCTGTAAAATCCAAAATATATGGAACAGTCTTTGGGAACTAACTCTTACTCTGTAATTCCATGGAGAATCTAATTTGAATATGATTTTCTGCTGTGTTTGCAGCTTATTCAAAGTGGTCTTGTTCTAATGCAAAGAAAGTCTTAAGCAGAAGTGAAACTTTCTGGTCTGTTTTCAGTATGTATGCCCTAAAATGAGTGATAAACAAAACACTGCTAATGATAAGAAATAAATAATTTTCATTCTTTCAGTAGTAGATGGTAAGTTTAACATCTTATTATGATCTTTTATGGTGATGGAATCCTCTTAAAATAAAATAATAGCTTAATTAAGGAAGTAAATGTGTCCATAGATATATGCAGAAAAAATTAAAAGGCCCCATTTTTCTGTGTGAGCAGGAAGTACGAAGAAAAAAATGTACAGGAAGAGGTTGATCTGTACCATTTTGTAAAGTTGCTATGTGGTGGAGGAAAAGGAAGGGGGATGGGTGTCCATTGTAGTGCATGCATTTATATCAAACCTCTTGGATAAATAATCCTTGTAAAAGGGTTTGTTGAACCAGATCCTTGTAGAGCTGGGGCTTTAGTCCTTGGTGGAAGTAAATAAACCCATTTGATGTGAGATGAGTGTTTGACAAGGATGGAAAGAATAAAAGGGTTTTTTGAGTAATCAGGGTTTCAGTAATCAGCTTACAGGAAACAAATGTCAACTTGCTAGAGGTTACTTCACCTTCATACGACAGGCATTTATTGTGGAGGAGTCACAGTCTGAGCTGTGGACAGTGACTGCTGTAAAGGAACCCTAGAGTGTTCCTTCCATTAACCGGAACTCCAAGAATAATGCAACTGACAATGCAGAGCTTTGCATCATAAAGCAAACAGAGGTGCTTTGCATCTAACTAGATATCTAAAGGTTTTGTGAGAGATCAGTAAGAGCCTGGAATTAGAAATAAAACATAAATGAAAGTAAACTTCCACATCATTATGGTAACAGAACCGGGGATGAGTTCTCCAGAAGTCCAGTGTACAGGTTTTGTTGATGCCCTTCCTTGTTTCACCAAATATTGAAAACTATATTATTTCACGGTCACTGTACCCCAGGCAGCCTCCAACCACCACATATGCCACCAGCCCTTCTCTGCTTGTAAACAGGAGGTCTATAGGTCTATAGCATGATACAGCATGGGCTTCCCATTTCCTTCAAAGGACAGAGAAGCATCTGGGAGATTCCTGTCTCACCATGTCAAAACAGCACCTACAAATCTTGAAATAAGTACTGAATCTTGAATCAGTACTGAAGTACAGAATGGTCCCTGTTACTTTGGTGTTGAGAAGGTGTCCAATGTCTTCTGAGTTCCAAGGCAAGATAATGGCATAAGGAAATTTTAAGCAAGTATCTCCCAGTTCCCTAAAATTATTCTGGATGGTCGTACTTGAATCTCAGATTGGAGCACGTAGTTTCACTGAATATGCCTGCCCAGATCTCCCCCAGGTTATTCTCTATGGCCCTTGGGATGAGAAGTCCCCATACCAATCATACTCAGCTTTTGCACTGATCTGGAGAGACCACCTGTAGGATTATGAAAGAAGTTTGTTCTCCAATATCTGTTAAGCTTCTGGCCTCTGTCAGGGGCTGATATATGAGTTATTAATGCTAACTTTGATGATGAATTTCAATTTAGAATTTGGACAACGACTTTTCTGAGTACTGAGGGGTGAACATTTAGCAGAAATTTATCAGTTCTTTCTCTCTTGCATTTGTCTGTCAATATGTTTTTTCTGTCCCACTCAGAGAAAGTGAACTGATTTGCCATAGCCTGTAATTATTGGAGAAAGAGCAGGCAGCATTTTGAAACCTCAAAAAGTTACAGGAACAATTTAAATCATCAACAGGTTCGGTTACACCCCAGCATATGCAGCTGAAAACACAGAAACTTTCTGTGATGTTCCATCATTATCCTCCTCTGATGGTGGTATTAAATTGTGCAAAATGGCAAGAAAAGCAAAGAGCCCAAACCGACTGACTGCTGTGATAAGAGAGAAAACCCCGAAGTGAACAGGACTGCAGTGGGATTGTGACATTTTAATGATAGTTTAGAAATATAAAAATGTCTGAAGTGGAGATAGTCAGTCTTCTATTCATTCTCTTTCTGTGTGAATAGCAGTCACCTGATGGAAGCATAAGGTAACATTTATCCTCTAGACTTTCAGTTTTGTAAAAAGAGATTTAAGAAATAATTTTAAACCAAATACTTTTGTCTGAAAATAATGTAGTGTGTTTCAGTTTTGCTTCTACAAAGTACTGTGTATAATCAGTGATACCAATACATTGCACATGACCCTGCTTTCTTCTTTTTTTCTCCTCAGTGCTCACAGGACCGGAGCCATACTTAATGACTCACAAATCCCCAAAATAATATCTTCCTAAGTTTTATGATTTTCCAGTAGATCTCATGATTTAAGGCTAGAAATGCTGTCAGTCTGACATAAAACTGTTATAGTAGGCTGTTCAATACAAAATTGTAGCTATTGGGCTAAATTAGTAACTATTGTTTTGCAACTGAAAATGATGGAACTATGAAGGTAGATTAAGGTGGAGAGAGGGACAGAGTGCCTGAATATAGGTGAGGAAGGTTTAGGATGGAGAGAGAGATCACAGCTGTACTAAGGAAGAGAGTTCTGTTAAAAATGTGTTGTTTCAGTCAGTGCAGCCTCTAGGCTGCCTTCAGGACTCACTGAAAACAGTTTCCATCACTTCCACTAGGGCTTCGGGAAGCCAAGAGCTTTGAAATGCTTTTTAAAAATATATCTTATATCTAGGCAAAATGTAGTTTTGAGAAAGCAGTGGAAGAAGAAAGTGTAGAGAGTATTTCATAGTGTCAAAGGAAGGAAATTAAATATGTATATATAGGTTTTGGGGAGGATATGTAGCATAAAAAGGCCTGTTTGTGGAACACTGTATTTGCCTTACATCCAATCACACCACAGGAGTTCTTGGTTTAATTCAGGAAACAAAAGGTTTTGAAATATCTATTTGCTTGACATAGTTGCATAAAATAGTAAAACTGAGATAACAGTACCCAGTCTGTAATTATTAGAAGGCATCAGACAACTGGCACTAAGCCTGAAAATACTTAGCATCTGGTCAGGCCAAGGTGGGCTGGCTTCTGCCTGTGAAAGGAAATAACCCTTTGGATCACATTCATCCCAGCCCATGCTGAAGGGCTTACAAACAGCAGTTAAACACCAGGGTCTAATGGTCAGGATGAGATGTTCGCTCCACTTCCAGCGTTCCTCATGGAATCATAGAATGGTTTGGGTTGGAAGAGACCTTAAAGATCCTTTAGTTCCCACCTTTTTCAGTGTCTCACCACCTTCACAGTAAAGAATTTCTTTCCAATATCTAATCTAAACCTACTCCCTTTCAGTTTAATATCATTATCTCTTATCTGATCCCTAGGCTCCCCAATAAGCAATATCTCCCTGTCATTGTAGGCCCACTTTAGGTACTGAAAGACTTCTATATGGCCTTCCTGAATTCTCTTCTTCTTCAGGATGAACAACCCCAACTCTCTCAGCTGGTCTTCATAGCAGAGATGCTTCAGCCCCCTGTTCTTTTTTAGGACCACCCTTTGAACCCACCCCTACAGGTCCATATCCTTGTTATGCTGCGGACCACAGAGCTGGGCATAGTACTCAGGTGGTGTCTCGTGAGAGCAGAGACAAGGGAGAGAATTTTCTCCCTTACCCTGCTGGCCATATCCTATAAAGAAGTAATATATTTCATCAAGGCAAAGGCCAACAAAATATGAATATATGAAGCCATGATTACTCTATTTTTGGTGCAGCGCAGAACATGGTTGGCTATCTGGACTGCAAATGCTCATTGCTGGCTCATGTGGAGCTTCTCATCCACCAGTTCCCCTGGTTCTTCTCCTCAGGACTGTTCTCAATACATTCTTTTCCCCTGTGGACAAACCTGTGTTTGTAATTGGGATTGCTGCAGCCCATGTGCAGGACCTTGTACTTGGCCATGTTGGACTTCATGAGGTTCACAGAGACCCATCTCTCAAGCCTGCCAAGGTCCCTCTGGATGCCATTCCTTCCCTCCAGAGTGTCAATCAGAGCACACAACCTAATGCTGTCAGCAGCCTTGCTGAGGGTGTGCTCAGTCCCCCATCCATCTCAGCGACCACGGTGTTCAACAGTGCCAATCTCAATACCAACACTGGGGAGCACATCACACAGCTCTCAATCCAGACTATCTTAATGTTGAAAAGTAAGAACCAAGACGGTGGCCCCCATGCCAAAATGGCATTGGATTCACAATCTGAAGACTTATCTAACAAGTTTGATATGTGCTTGGACTTTAGTTGTCTGCAGGTAAACAGCCTAGTTTGGAGTTCTGAGACTTCACAGTGTCTCTGGTCCACAGGTGCTCCCATCATAAGGGCTCCAGTTACATGGGTACTCTTTCAGTAGATCCAGTGTGAGCAATAGTGAGGTTTTTATGGCGATGGATCCCATGTTTGAACAGACCATAAGAGAATAGGTATGTATTTGCTTGACTTTGAGGGATGAGCTCTAGAGTTTGAAAGTATGAGGTCTGCCTTCAGTTCTACTCCACTGTATCATGTTGTTATCAACTCTTCCTCAAACAATTCTCTCCTCTTCCAAATTTGCTAAAATATATATATTCTCTTGCTAAAACAAATTCTGCAAATAATACATTGCAGAAGTAAGAAATTTTTTGTAAGGGATTTAAATAAAAGGCCTCTTTCCACACCCAGTAAGGTTAGAAGACTAATCATGGCTTCAAATATTCATATTTTGTTGGCCTTTGCCTTGATGAAATATATTACTTCTTTATAGGATATGAATGAGAACAGGTACCTTTGGTTAATGAATTATACTTCTTCCTTCAACAGCTGAAAAACAAAATAACCAAAACACTACTGGGATTCTGGTTGGAAAACAATGCAGTCCAGGATTTCTCGGTTTATCACGGTAATTTGGCAGACACAGCCTAAAATGACCACTTTTAGCTTCTCAAGTGTTTTACTAACACCAATTTGCACTGTTGAAAATGTGCCAGCTGTTAGATATCACTAATTACACTTTCTGTAAGGGTCTGGGATCCTATTTGCATTTCACTGGCTCACTAGACAAGATCCTTACTTAAGAAGTGGCTTCAGTGACCTGGTATGAGGGAGCAGAGGAGAACTGCTCTGCAAGGCAAGGTGAGCTGAGAGCCCGGGGTCACAACAGGGCAGCAGGGCAATGCCCTCACCAACAAGGGTGAAGTCCCACCCTACCTGAGCAGGCCTGGTGACACTAGACAGGGTCAGAGGACAATCCAGTGCTTGCCAAACAAGTCTTCAGGGATGTAGCAGATCAAAGGCAACCCAGACACTGAGATCAGGGGATCTGGCTCAGGAAGGAACATGGCCAGACTACAAAACAGCAATGTAGCTCAGGCAGGACTGTGGAAGGGCTTGAGCCTAAGCGGATGCCTCCAGGGAGGCTCCTGGCAGCCCAGTCTCACAGAGCTCCTAGCACAGCAGCCTCACTCCTGGTTACAGGTGCAGGAATCAGTGCTGAAGACGGCACAGGCAGCCAAAGTCCTCACAGCAGGGAAAGACTGTGCCTAGGGCTCTGACAACTGAAGCTCAGGAGGGCTGACAGAGAGGGTTTGCTTATTTACAAGGATTGCAAGTATGTTTAATAGTGGTCAAAATTGTTTCATGTGTCTCATTCACATTAAACCAGATTTATCTGTTAAACCTGCATTGACAAATTTACAGTAACAGTCTATCCCCAAGTGATTCACTCTGATGGGAACATATCTTTAATCACAGAAAAAAAGTTGTGGTGGTAGCTCTTCCTTTTAGCCAGATGTTTATGAGGCATACTGAGATAATTGATAATCCAGATTATGATAGATGGAAATAGTGGAGCTACAGGACTTCCAGATTCAGTTGAAATAACAATACTTGCCTGGTTCCACATTTGCACAATTAGCTGTCTGTTCTCTGATATCTTAAAGCCACATCTTCATCTCCTCCAGCAACACAGGACAGGCAGCAGTTACATACAGGGGTTGTAAGTGCTGAGATGAGGTATGGCTGCAGCCCATCTTCTCCCATGGAAATTGAGTCTTAAAGCCCCTGACTTCTGCAAGCACAAGCTGAGCTGTTCAGCTGGTTGGACAAAGAGCACAATCATAAAACAGACACTTGTCTCCTCTCAGGAAGCAGAGATGGGCTGGACCAGGCTGAATTCAAAGAAGAAATTCTCATAATGCTTGCTTATATTTGTCTGCTAGGTCCCTTTGGACTGTAAAATGCAGTGAGCACCTAATTCTGACAACAGAATGTTATGTCCCTCATAGTTACAATTTAGCTCAGTACTTCAAACAAAACGATTAAATATTTCATAAGGAATCATGCTTGATAGTCAAAGTAAAATATTTTCTTCTTTATTAAACTTGGGAGGAGTCATTTAGGTGGGGGGTCATCCTTGCAAGTGAATATTTGAACCTATGCTTGTTTTGATTAATTGTGATATGGGTTCATTTCCTTTTTTTTTTAATGCCCAAAGCATGCTCCTCTTCTGTTGTTTGTAGTATGACTGATGTATTCAAATGTAAATAACATGGAAGTAAATATTTCACATGTCACAGAAACAGAACCTAAAATGTAATTTAAGAAACTTATGAAAGTTGTCTAGTAAATCTCAGAGCTCATTTAAAAAAACCTGAAATATCAACACAATTTTGAAAGACTAATCACTTAATAATACAAGTTACATTATAAAGAAATAAACCTTACAACAGGAGAAATATTATGTGTATTAATAATGTCCACAGAAGTAAAAAGGCTGCTCTTAAGTTCTTTTAAATTAAACATGAGAATCTAACAAAGATAAGTCTGATCAACTTAGTTACTTCTACAAAAATTGCATTGAAATTTTTTTATTGGCTCCTGCCATCTACTGCATGCTGTAGGGAATGCAGTATAGAAATGTGAAAACCTTGCAAAGTGCATTTGCTGACAGTTCCATGTAACAGATATAGTCCCAAATTTCTAACACTTTCAAAGCTTAAATATCCTGCATGACATATTTTCCTCACCTCTTTGTATTCAGAAAATCGTTTTCCAGCGTATCCTTCATTCAGTGCATCAGAGTCACTCTGGTACTCTGATGTGAGGTGCAGCTGAGTGAAACCATGTAGGGGCTGACAAAGGGTAAAAAAACTGCCCACAGCCTGTAAAGCTGCACAAGTCCTGGGGAGAACAGCAGTCACCTTGGATTATGCTTGTGGATCAAAGCTCTGCAGACTGATTGCACCTGATCTGCACCCCACTGTGATTAGTGGTGAAGTCTGGAGAAAGATGTCCCGAAGGCAGATCATAGAGAGCCTTTGGGGTAGTGAGGCTGCTTACAGCCACGTCTCTTCTTTTTGGCACTGAAGGCAGAGAGCACACGGGTGGAGTCTGCTTCTTTTGTTCAGCAAGCTGATGAAGTTTAATTTCAGAAATATTGCTCAAAGCAAGCTTCATGTTGCATGCTATCAGTCTTAGAAATGCATCAGCTACTAAGGGAGGCACCTGTAAGATCACTTAGCACTGTTTAGTTCAGAAACCATTGCTCCACTGAATTTTATTTTTGGTAAAGAAGGCAACATCTGTGTATGATTTCGACTCACACTATGAAAAAACAAAAAGCAAAAACAAAGCAAACAAAAAAAATGTTTGCCTTAGGTAACAAGGATGCATTTTAACAACTTTTTGCAATCCGGTTAATGGGGATCCAGCCTAAATATGCTACACCTCAGGAGATTTTCATATCCTTGTGGGCAGCCTTTCTATAACTGTCCTTCTGTGACAACTGCCCATCTTCAACCAGCTTTAATTGATGGTTATTGTGAAAGTCAGCAGGTGGTTTCCAAGGCTGGTAGGCTGACAACCACCCAAATGGGCAGAAAGACTCTGGAATCTCTCTTGCCGGTATGCAAGGTGCAGATGGCAGGCCACTTGTGTCCAGGGAAATTGGCAGTGTGATCCAGGCGTCGCCTGTGCTGAGGAGGCTCTGTCTGTCGGGGCTGGAGCACTGCTGGGAGTAGCACCAACAGCCCCGATGGCTCTGACCGGCGCACCTGGGGCCTGCAGCCCTGCCGGGCCCGGGCTTTGCATTTAAACTCCGCCCTGGCCCGCGCTGTATGGCGGCCATTTGTCTATTGTGTGTCTATTGCCGCTTTGCCAGAGCTGTGCCCGCGGGCTCTGCGGTGCCAGCCCCAGCTCGGGCGGGTTTCCAGCCCCGCTTTGGGCCCGCCTTGTCGGGGAGCTCTCCCGGTGCCCCGGGCTCCCCGCCGGGGCTGCCCCTCTTCCTGGCCCTTCTGCCTGGCCCTGTCCCCCGGGGATCTCGGGCTGCCTGTGCCTCTGAGCCTTGGCCCCTGGGGATCTCGGGCTGCCTGTGCCTCTGAGCCTTAGCCCCTGTCCCCTGGGGATCTCGGGCTGCCTGTGCCTCTGAGCCTTGGCCCCTGGGGATCTCGGGCTGCCTGTGCCTCTGAGCCTTAGCCCCTGTCCCCTGGGGATCTCGGGCTGCCTGTGCCTCTGAGCCTTGGCCCCTGGGGATCTCGGGCTGCCTGTGCCTCTGAGCCTTGGCCCCTGTCCCCTGGGGACAAGCAGCTCTGGCCACCCTCTGGATCACACAGAAGGTGCACGAGTCCTCCGGAACTGCTGTGCCAAATCCCCAATGCCCCTTGCAGACAGGGAATGGGGGAAATCAGCATTTCCCTTTCGAAGTCCAAAGATAGAAATAAAGCTTGAGGTGCCTTCTAATCAAACCATTCTATGATTCTTCCTTCAACTTACAGCTTGATTTCTTCAACTCGGAGATCAGAAAATTCTCCCCTACCCTTTTGTTAAATTACATTGAGCTAAATATGATGGAAATATTCAGTGATGCCTATTGGCATTAGTTGTTCTGCTGCAAGTGCCTCCTTTAAAAACTTGCTCTATGTCTGTGGGTGAAATTTTAATATGTTTTGACTGACTACATCCCCTAAAGAACTAGTTCAGTGAAAAAGTGGCTACAGTTACAGATGTGGCTCTCCCTGGGTCAAGACTAGACTCTTGAAGGCTCCATTTTTTTGCCCTGGCTCTGGCAAAATGATATTCCTACGTGCATAGGACACAAAAGGACTTAAGGTCCATCAAGTTTTTGCTATTGCTCATGGCCTTGTCAAGAAATTCTAAGAAAAAAATACTGTTGTCTCAAGAGTAAGAAAGACGAAAAAATTAGAATTTCTTACATCCCAGTTTCCTCTATACTTTGAATTCTCTTTGCCATGAAATGGCATTTCAGAATAAATTTTAGATAGTAGATTAACAGCAGACTTTTGCTAATTAAATGAGTTACTCTGTGAGAAATTGAATTCTGAATAATTTCTACCATCCAAACCCTTTCCAGGTTAAAGTTTCTTAGATTAAATTTTAGTAATTATAGGCTTCCTTTTCCATACCATTCTTAAAATGTCAGTATTTCAAGCATTTATTCAGACTATAAATCCTGTAAATTCTGTATCTGCTTAAAACTAATAGCAATTCAAGAAGCATTGTTGAAACTTGTCTTAAGACCTATTGACTAACTTCATTTAATTGGGAAGTGGTCACTATTAGGAAAATCTATTTAAAACCCACCCACATGATAAAAATTGTAATATAACTCAGAAGTTGGCTGCTGCTTTGTTTTGGTGGATGAAATTCAAACATGAGCAATTTTTGTTAATTGCTATTAAAATAGTAAATATTTGTTAATGCTGCAATAGAGTGAGTATGTCTGTGCAAATCTGTCTGCATGAAAGCAGTGCTGTCCTCTTAGGATGGAAGCATTTTGAAACAGGTCAAGTCTCATATATTTGTAACCCAAGGAACTGGAGGACTGAAAAGAAAAAAACACAAGTTGCAAGTCAGGGGTAGTTCATGGTAGTTGTCCTGCAGTTCAAGAGGTAATCTGGTTGCTTTGGGATTCCTACATGTGTTTGGATGTCAGTAAGGGTCATCAATTAAGCACAGAACATGCTTTGCAATTCTACTCTCTCCTCTGCAACAAAGAACTCTAAAATGTGAGAGAAGTGCCAAGAAAATCCCTTGGGTTGCTATCTTTTTAGCAAATTGGTTGTTTAATCAGTAGCAGAAATAATGGGCCATAGTAACCTCCAGAACTGTGTCCCTAGATTTTCCTCCTTTCTTCCACTGTGTCAGTAGCTCCAGATCTATTGCAGCCCCAGTTGCTACTTGCTTGGCTGCGCAAAGGGCAGCATGGTTTGCTGGGTTACTAGACTGCAATTACATTTGTGCTGACTCTCTGTTCAGGACCTCCCTGGCCAACTAACACCTCTTAAATGTGTCTCTTCTCACCACCACAGGATCTTCGTTGCACAAGAAAACCAGATTAAAAAACCCAAACCAGTCTCTGAGTCGGAGGCTTCTATTTGAAATTCTCCACTTTGGGCTTCAGCCCTGTTGTGTCAAATGCAGAAACATTACTGGTGCTCTATTTTGTCCCTTTCTAGTAACTTGTAAGGAAAATCACCACACTGTTTTAGATTTGAGCCATGTTAGGGATAATTCCAATAAGGTAAGCCCTCATTTCTGTCCTTCATAACACTCACAATGTGTGATTTGAGAAATGTTATTATGCTATCATTTACACAAATAGGATTTCCGTCAAAGTCACCACAATTCTAAAAGACAGAGGAGTGTTGATCTGTCAGACTGATAATTCTCTTGAAAACCTTCCTTTGCTTTTACAGCACACTCTCTGTCATCTGGCCACATAGTTCGAGGAGAAATATTTACTAATATGTGTGAGGTATTGCAGGAATTTTATGTGTCTGCTCAGGGTAGGAAGAAGGTACAGATTATCATAGTGGGAGAGAATGTTGATCTTTCACTTCTAATAGAATATGAAAAATTAGCATCTGACATGTTTCTCCAATTTCATTATATGAAGTAAAGATTGTTCATTTCAGATTTCCGTGTAAAGTGTTTCTTTAGGCTTTATTCCTAGGAGAGAACCAGTGTGTAGGCACTGGAACAATAAACCATTGTATATCAACTGCTCAAGGGTACTTGAACTTTCTTTGAGGAATTTGAGATAGCTCATCCCAAACTGACTTGTGTATGTTTAGGCAGAGATTTGTAAAAATAGAAGATGTAAAATACTTTTTCCTTACCTAGCACTGACTATTAATTTAGTGATTCAGAGCTGACCTACTTGTGTCTGTACCATGCTTTCCCCTCAAAAGAGCTCACTTGAATATGCTTTTTGCTTACAACTTTTGACTTCTTTCTTTTTTGAAATCTTTTAAGTATTTTATTAATGTCCCAGAGCTCTGTCAGTCTCCAATCACACTCCTACTCTTTTTTGTTTCTCAGTCTACAATTGTACACCTGCATGGTGATAACAATTCTCTCACCAAAAGAAGCACTGTATAGAGAGTATTTCAAGGGACATTACACATTTATTCTGTACAACTGCTCTCCTCTCCTGTTTTATTTTGCACTCTTTGTTTTTGCCAGTCTTCCCTGATACTCATTTCTTGTACAGGTCTATGTGTTTTATTAAAAAGAAAATACATCTCCATTTTCAGAGAACTTACTGGGTTCCTCTTTACCATCCAGAAGAAGGGAGCAGCAACAAAAGGAAATTACTGGCCTGTTTTGTAGATGAAACACAGTAGTTTATAACTTAACCACAGGGTCTTCTAAGGACTGATGTAGCAGCAGGAATTAAATTTGTATTGCCCAAGAGAAGTTTATGTAGATAACTGAATCTTATTTTAAGAGGTTAAGGCCTTTGACTCTAAAAGCTTTTTGTACCGGAAGTATTGCCTTAAGCTTTATTTTTAATTTAGTGTTCTTTTTCTCTCAAAGCGAAAGAGTTTGCATGTCCCCTGTGTATCCTTCTTACCTTTCTGTGTTTGGCCATGGCAAGCATGAAAGTTTCTTTCTGCAGCTGATGACTCCTAAAGTTGTTTCTTTGACCAGTCAACCTTTAGCATGAAATGCTCAAGAATCAAGCCAAACAGGAAATTCCTGTTTACACACCAAAAGCTTTTTCCCTTTGTCTCTAAGAAGTTGGTAATTCAATTGTCGCAAGACTTATCCCCTAACTGGTTTTATTCTTCCAGGAGTACATAATTCATCCTTCTAGATGTCCACAATTATACTATTTTTCCTCTTGAAAGAAGAAGTCTTTACATTCTGATGAGCTACATCAGATGGAGAAAGCAATCACCTGTGTGCTTCCAAAATCTAAAATGTGATCTATTCTGCCCATCATGGTTTCATGACTCACTGGCCAAAGAATGGCAATTACAGGACGCCACATTCTCATGTTCCTTTACATCTGCCAAAAGGATTCCATTCTTTTGGACATGTTTCCACTTCTGGAAGGAAAAGACCAACAGCATTTCTCTCCAAGAATGACACTGTGTTTTTCATTGCACATTACCAAGTAGTCATCAAAAGCAATGATGAACTTAACTCACTGCTTTCTCAACAATTTTAGTCAGCTCATCTTCTATTGTGGCATTGTACATTACCTATCCTAGTTTTCTGAAATCTACACGAGAGAAAAAGTAGACTAGCTATACATACCTGAAGGCAGAATACAAAGCTCTGTTTCTCAAAGCACATATGAAATGCAGCTCTGCAATATCTGAGAAAGAAACTCTCACCAAATAAATCCATTGGTTGAGTTGCCTTCTTTCTTTATAGTTCCTGCTCTTCTCTCAGGTTGGGGATTGTTATCACAGTTGGAAACTGTTAGTTTCAGAAAGTAGGACAAAGAGGTAAAGTCGCTTTTCATGTTTTTCCTCTCAAGCTGTTTTTTACTTTCTTGGTTTGTGATATGCAGTGCTGTATCACTGATCAGCTGGACTTTTCTGTTAGATGGAATGAGAAAAACAACCAAGAAAGCAGCAATAAGTAATACTTCATTTTCCAACGAAGAATTGCATTTCACTGAATTGGAAATCAAGAAGCAGAAACATAACATACTGCACAAATCCTACTAAATGTCCACTTGCAACTCTGGTAAAAGATGCCTTTGAAAACTCTTCTCCAAGGAATTGTCTCTTACAAAGAGGAATAAAAGGGGAAGATGGCAAAAGAGAAATAGAAGGAGACAATGTGAGGTCTCAGAGTTACTCTTTATTAAACTTCATGTTAAAACCAAACTGAGAATTGGCAAAGCTTCCAGGAAAATTTAGCAGAGAAACAGCTTGCAGTAATCTACCAACCAGGGTTACTATGGCAATTGCAGTACACTGTGAAATTTAGTAGATATAATTTTCCATGATTCACTGTATATTTTTAGCTATTTTTCTTTTTGTTCTCTCAAGCTAATTTCCTTTCTGAAGAAAAGGAAGGACTGAATGGTTAGGTCATGCCCTCAGAAAAGATAGAAAGGTGTCAGCTGATGCTTAAGTGAAGCTCTTGTGTTCTAGCGTCAAATGATCAACTGTCCTAAGGAAATCTTGGGGTCTCAACTCCTACCCCATTCTTCTTATCTTGAATCTTTAAGGCTTCTGTTCTCTGCTTCTTGAAATCCTGCCATCCCTTGTTCACCTTAATTTACTTCTCTAATGATTCTTCCTGCTAGTTCACAGTCTGAATCACATGAATAATTTTTCTCCTTTCCTTTTTTCCCAGCTATTTTCCAAAACTATTCTTTTCTAGAATACCACCTCTTTCCATTGTTGCATGTTTTCATCTCAGGGTCTCAAAAATCTCCCATGGCCTCACAAAACAATTGCACATCACCTGCTGATTGGTGCCCAGTCCATCCCTGAGCATCAATCTGCAGGACCCCAGACAACTCCCCTCAGCTTATATACTGAGTATGACGTTCCATGGTGCAGAATCTTCCTTACTGCAGGTCAGCTGCTCTCTCCCTGCTGCTTACTGACAGAGCCTGGGAAACCGAAAAGTCCTTGCCTTAAGGTAAGCACTACTCGACAACAACTAAAGCATCAGTGTGCTATCAATGTTATTCTCATATGAAATCCAAAACACAGCACTGCACCAGCAACCAGGAAGAAAATTATCTCTAGCCCAGCTGAAACCACGACACACCTTACATGTCAGCATCCAAGTACATTTAGGCAAATAGAAAACTACACAGAATCCCAGGCAATCACCAGAATGTGCTCGTGGTATTATTACTTGACCTTCCTTATTTTTCACCTCTGACCAATTGTTAGTTGAATTCATTTTTGGATAGCTGGATGACTGTGGAGGCAACCAAGGATCACTGGCAGTAACAGACAAGGATTGTTGGCAGTAATTGAGGATTGCTGTGATTGCAGAAGGTGGCCATGCAGAAGTAGGGTAGCAATTTCTGCGACAGAAGTCCGTGTTGTTGTTGCTGGAAATAAGCACAGTACAGTACAGCCCAAGCACAGGAATGAGGCTGAGAAGTTGGAATGGACTGTAGGGGGGGGTGGTAAAGACCACCAAAGATTTTTGAAGCCCTCTGACTCATTTCCAGAAAGGTCTGAAAGAATGGACTGTGCATGATAACTAATTTGAAGAGAAAGCAAGAAACCTGTCTTCAGGGTGGGAAAAACCTATCCATAAAATGGCAACCTCACCAAGCCTGGGTGCACACCCCCCGCATGCTGGACATCCCATCAGCTGGACTGATATTGGAACCAGGACTGGTGATCTTTCTTTCTTTCCTTCTTTCCTTCTTTCTTTTCTCTCTTCCCTTCTTTCCTTCTTTCCTTCTTTCCTTCTCTCTTCCCTTTATCTCACCTTTATGAAAAACCCACTATCATGTGCTTATGTAGTAGGTCAGGGACTAACATTAGGGTTAGCGTTAGCATTAGGGTTAGGTTAGACCCTCTGAGTTTTGCTGTTCCTTTTAACCATGAGCAACTACAAATACTGGGTGCTCCCTTACCCCTAAGGGTGGAGCATTGCGGCCTCTAAGTGTTTCAAGACCGGGACTGTGTGCCTGCTGTAGTGCTGCATATAAACAGCTCTGTGAATTTTGCAAGGAAGGTATAAATAGAAGGAGCAGCAAAAATGCTGAAAAACAGTAATTCTTTAAGCCAGTCAAGACTGGAGAGGCTTACAAGGATCTGTGTTGGACATTAATAAAGGACCAGAACCTGGATACCCACCATTCTCAGCTCCTGCATATTATAGTTTTAGTGCTAGTAACAGCATGCATAAATACAAATAAACACATCAAAGATAAGAAAACATTTCTAGAAATAAAAGTTAAAACCATTCCAAAAGTCATTTACTACAGCACAGTATATTTGCATATTCAAACTTCCTGCTGCAAGATGTAGAAAAAGGCAGTGCATTTGTTTATGTATATTCATGAGCATTTAAAAGGACCACAGTACTTTTTCCAAGACACAGCTGATCAGTAGCTGGGGCTGTGGTGCAGTGTTATATAAGGCAACTTTATGACTTTGTAAGATGTCATTTTCCTTACCAGTATTTATGGGTTTCCTTTTTTCTCTGGTTAGAAAGCAGAGTATTTAAAAGAAATACTTGCTTCATAGGGGTTTTTACACCATGTAGGACATCCTAGATGCAATCCTAGTATAAAATATAGCAATTCTGATTGTCTTCTGTCACAGAGGATAGACTAAAAATATCCCCATCTGTTCCGTGGCAACAACCCTGTGTTCCTGAAATTATGTATTTCTTTCTCTGAACATCAATAAGCCCTTACAATATGGGCATGAGGAGAAGTCAAGGGAAAAGCTTCTCGGTCCTAAGCAGCTCTTGGGAAACGCTGCATCCTTCGGAATTCCCTGATTTTAGACCTGTGGTTAATGCAAAGAATGAGCAGCCCTGGGGCTGCTCTGTAGTATCAGCAGACCCTCATGGTGCAGCGGGCCCAGCTCGTGCAGTGTCTGCAGTGCTCCAGTGGGGCCGGTGACACCCAGGGTGGGAGCTCTTGTGCAGCCCCCAGCACGACTGCACTGCTGTAGGCACGGGGCCTTCTGCTGCGAGCCCAGCACCGCCCTTGCAAACAAATGGAGCCAGGAATAAATTAAACAGTAACTCATCTGTGTCATTATAGCTGTTCATGATTCTCAACGTCTGTTCCGTTTTGGAGAGATTTACAACAATCACTGTAGAGTACTGCTGATGTAATTTTTGAACAGCTTTTTCCGTGCATCCCATTCTGCCAAATTAATGTCTGGCATCTCTTGCAGCCAAGACATTCAAGACTTCGATTTCTCACCATGCTATATGTTTTTCTGGCACAACCCTAATTCATATTTCCTCTTTCAGGTAACTTGGACTGCTGACTCTGGACTGTAAGTTCTTTTTTTGGGTTTCATTGTAAATATGTTCAAATTGTTCTACGGCTAAAATAATTAAGCTCCTTTTTGTAAATGTTACATTTGCAATTAAATACCGATATTCTATGCCAATATCCTATTCCTACAGTTATTACAGAGCACTTTCTGCTACATGAAGCTAGAACTTTTTAGGCAAAAATCCCCAGGTTTTACCAGAGGAAAACGTTCCAGAAATAAAAGGAAATGTGAAATGTTCTAAAAAATAAGGAGTCTGAACTTTTCAGCCTATTCTGCATGGCTTGTCAAATACACTAATGGCATATAGCATACTTAGTATTGCAGTTTCCAAACTGTATTCCGTGCACTATCCAGCAGATGATGCTATTGTATTACAAACTGTACTCTGTTCAATTTTAGTCAGAGGAAAGATGTCCAGTGACAAGACGTAGTCCTGTCACATGCCAGGCATTTTAAAAAAATTTCAATTGTCCTTTTTAATTCTTCTCTTTTCTAAAATGTGTGAGTCTCTGTATCAGGATGAGTTGTTTCTTTGAAAAATTTTTGTTACTAAAGGCTGACCTTTTCAAGAAGCAACCTACCAATCTTTCATAACCCTCTGACATTCCAGTGTGTTTGATATATGTTTGATCATTTTCAGAAGTCCCTTGGCTATATTTTTCATCTTTTTACTCATTTTTTGTGAGATACAGCATAAGGTTTTCTGCTGTGTCGAGCCCTTACCCCTGGTTTCAGACTGCAGTAAATAAGTGAAGTCAAATCCTTGCACTAAAGAGACAAAAACTAGAAGGAGAAATGTAACATTTGTGTATATGAATGAGAAAGGCAGAACTGAGTTTCCATGAATCTTCCATGGTATTTAGCTTTCTAATCTTAACCCATACTTTAATTATAGACTCTGAAAGGAAGCTTTATAATCACTTCTACCTTGTGATGAATTCTGATTTTCGTACTCAGTAAGACTTGCTCCTAATTTCACAAGAAGCCTCTACAGACACATTTGGAATTACTTGCAGAATGAAAAGGCTACTGATCATATATGTCAGAGCTCAAGATTTTTCAGAGACAGTGCCTGCATAGCATTTATAGATATTGTTTACATTTTGCTGCTAAAAGGAACATAGGGTATAAAGAACAGGTTTTCCAAGGTGGTTGCAGAGGAAAAAAAATTTGAATTTTCTCTGTTTACTCAGTCTTGACCTCATTCTCTAAAGGGGTAGGATTGTAGCCAGCCCTCTCCAGAAGCTAGGCACTAGTGACTAGCAGACCAGCACTTGTGGTCCTTCCAGCCATTGCATCCTGTTCCCTGCTTGCTGAATTGCTGCACTTAGGAGACGGGCCAAGAGGACCAGATCTCAACTTCTGAGGAGAAAACAAAAACTAGAAAAGAGGAAATTGAGTTGTCTTTCTTTGGCCTTTATTTCTTTTTTCGTCTCTTTCTTTTTTTAACTCTGCTCCTTTGGGAAAAGTATGGGCCCCTGAGGAGAAGGAAAAAGAACCATCTTGCTTCCTGCAGTGCAGAGGGCTGATGTCGGTCCTTTCCAGACTGTGAGTCTGAGACTAATTAGACCATTTGGCTTTTCTTATACTTTTTTCCCCCCAGGAGGGCTGAGTTATATGAGAAAGTTGAAGCTTCTCGTGTCACTCTGCAGCAGGCTCAAGGACAGGCAAAACCTATTACTGATAATTGTATTGCAAGAGTTTGGCAGCGTAGAGGAGATCTAAGAATAGGCTGCCCAACAATCATCTGGGGCATGAAGTTGACAGGATATTCAAGGTGCAGACCTTAGGGCTTGTGTGTCTTAGGCCACCAGCTGGGGGAAAAGTTGTTACAAGTAAATCAACATAAAACCCTTCATTAGAAGCCTATTTAGTCCTGTAAATCATAGGGGTATAATTGTGTGGTTGGTTGTTGTATAGTCATTAAAGCAAAGGAAAACATGAAATCAGTGGGCAGGCAAATAGAACAAAGACCACACTGGAGTCACACAAGCTTTTTCTGTTTCCCTGGCTTCAGTCACCAATAAACACACTTTCAGCACCATGTGCAAGGAGAAGAGGAAGAAGTGAGAGAGGAAAAGAGAAAGAATAACGCTTCGGCCAATTACACTTCCTTTCCCCTGAAGAAGAACCACTTGCTTGGCCAAAAACCTGCCTGAAATCTGGTTTTGTGATGTGCGAGTCCTGAACTTCATGCAAGTGTAGCAAAGATACTATATTAATGTTAGAGGTAAATGACTGAAGTACAGAATAAGTGTTAAACACTTATCTCTAACCATCTAAGTAAGGTCCTACCACAATGTCCCGTTAGGTAGAGAGCTGGTGGGCTTAATAGAAGTATTTGGGTTCTGCAGTTCAGTGACGGCCTCTGTGAAGCAAGAGATGTAGAAAACATTTTACCGAAATCTGAAAGAAAGGGGAATGAGAAGACACAGAGGGAGGTTGCCTTCAGCCATAGAACTGGGGAGACAAATATTAAAGAACTGGATGTGTTTTCTTTTAATTTGAATTTTGATACACCTACACCCTGGAGAGGGGCAGACTTTTTTGTGTAACTGACAGGGACTTTAACATAGAAGGACAGCTGGATGATGGGCAAGAAGCTGCTGGCTGCTGTAGCTTAGCTTGATAGAATTCATCAAGGATGACTTTGCTTCCTGTGATGAGTAGGCACTGGAGACATTTGATTGCTACTGTGGGGACTGTTCTTAATTCACTGAATACATTTGGGTTAAGAGGATGAGCTTTACGGGCCATCATATTTAAGTAATTTGGAACAATAATTTGCAGTAATTCAGGGGAAGCTAGGTTTAGAGTGTGCTGATCATCAGGAAGAAACATTGTAGTCAGCCTCCAGAAAGTTGTGGTCAAAGTAATATGCATAGCTTTGAATGTGCAAGCCATTGTATGCATTAAGCTGGCTATTTTTCAGTTTAGTAGAACAATTTTGCCTTAAAATTATTTAGCTTTAGGGTATACAAACATGAATTTTTGGGCTGAATGCCCAGGTCTGGAGAAACCTTAAGTATAATAATGATGCATCCAAGAAAGGTAGATAGTGGGAAATGAAATTTATTTCCAAACAATTAGCAGGACTGCAGATTATCTGAGAGGTGTTATCTAGAATGGACGTAATGTGGAAGGATTTTCTTTCAAGGTATTAGTTATTTCTTTAGAAGAAACTGAATTTTTACTGAGAAAAAGGTTTACAAGGCTTACATTCAATATTAAGTACTTAGCATTCCAAAGGAATACCAGGTTCCTTGTCTCTTTTAACAATGCACAATAAAAGAACATAAACTTTAATTTCTCTCACTTACTTTTGTATGCAATCTCTGCATGTCTAAATTACTTAGCAAATTGCACAGCTAGCAATCCAAGACTGCATGATTCACTCGTGAGATTTCAGGGGGATTGGAGCATACTGGGTAAGAAGTTACACATTAGAATGTGAACATTTGGGATCTCAAGAACTGTAAATTTTCTAAACAGCTTAATGCAAGGAATGAGTATTTACAGAGTTAGAAACTGTCAAGTAGCAGAAATCTGATCAAATTTACTTTCCCTGTAGAGAAGCAGGGAATGGGGGCAGAACTACAAAGAAAGTAGGGTATGATGAGAGTTTCTGTCCAGTTATGTATGGTATTTAGAAGAAAATGGAATACAGTTTTGTACATCAATATTTCTGCTGCACAGAGTAACAAGGAAAGAAAATTACTCATAATGAATTGAATGCTCATTACGTTCAAACTCTAATTTCAATTAGAGATAGGAATATCAGGAAAATATTTTTATTCAACAGCAAAGCTCGTTATTTGCAGACAAAGGACCTGGCAAATATGGAAAGACAAAAGTACCTTCTTATGTCTGTTGAGTTATATACATATGACTTATCACAGATGGCAGTTGGGTAGGAAATTGTTTGAAGAAAAAATACTTTTTGAGTGATAAAACCAACTTGGAGGCATCTTCCATAGCACCTGTCTCAAGAATGACAGGGAAGGTGGTTTCCAAATGTAGAAGTTGTCTTCGAAATATATGCTGTTCATTTCTCTTTTTTTAATGAGTTGAGGATACTGCTGCTCTCTGATCACTGATTCTTTTCAGAAACATATATGTAGTAAACAGCTTGGACTTTGTTATGAAGATCTGGGCTTCAATCAAAGTTGGCTTTAACAGGCAGTGAAAATAGGAGGCTGCTATTTTCCAGCACTGTTTGAAATAAAAAATGGTGAAGAAATCATCACTCAAGACATGAGACTTTATGGCTGTGTTCTGTTGAGTGGGCAGGGTAGTGTAGATGGGTGATTTATTGCAGACACTTCTGTTGTGTCATAATTCACTCAAAATAATGTGACTTATCACACATGCAGACTGGTAGCTTATTTCAACAGACACAGTTAAGTGCTAAATTGAGAACCATGAAAGTGAAAAAGGCTATCTTGAAGAGCTGGGGTGTTTATATATGATTATTGGTCTGTGCTCAGATTTAGAGAAAGGGGGGTTTTACTGACATTTAAGATAGTTGAAGGAACTACCTAAGCACAGCCAGGTTTATATAGGGCCCGTGAAGAGACCTAACATGGTGTTTGCAGCAGGCTGTGTATGTGCTTGAGGATGCTGCTTGACAAACACTTTTTCTGCGGCTTTAGGCTGTCCTTGCCCATGTCCAATTTCTGACAGATGCCAGGGCAATAGATTGTGGAAATGTGCAATGAACAGAAGCCTCATCCAGGTGATGAACTGCCTTTTCTTTTTTTATTTGACTATTTTTCGGACATAGCCATTTCCTAATGTGGGTTACCACATGGCAGTCTATGTACTCATTCAGAAACATTTAAGAACACAATTGAGGGGCAAGAAAAAAATGCAGAGGGTTAGAGGCTACTGCTCAGACCAGTGCTGTATACATTTGTTCAGTTATATTCACAGAGGCTCAGAATGTCCAAGCATGTTGCTATTGGTAAAAATAGCTTGGCAACATGTTTGTTCTGTAGTTTCAACTAGTAAGGAGAGTTCTTAAATACTACGGATGCCTAAAGGAGAGTGGATAGTAATAAAATGTGTCAATTTACAGAATTTGAAAAATGTGAAAACTCAAACACACATAGAAATGAGGAATATGTTGGAATTCTGAGAATATGCACATTTTCAAATTGGAACATTGAAGAGCTTAGTTACTGAAAAGATTGATCAACCCTGTAAAGATTTTTCTCAGCTTCTTTGACACACATTCTGATTAGTCTTTTGGATTGAGGATGAGGGTTTAATATTCAGATTTTTAAGAACACAGCTCAGAGATTAAAAGTAATTTTAGCTGTTTTGGGTAAATGCCCACATAATTCAGAATTTAATTCAAGGGACATGCAGGAAAACCAGAGATACATAGATATAGGTACACACAGTGAAAATTAAGATTTCAGAATGGGTTTATTATAAGCCTAAAATAGATAATTACACTGTCTTCATTTGGATATGAAAGATAGTTTTGTAAAAAAAAATCAGTGAGTTTTAATAGGCAAATTTTATTATCACTAAAAAAACTTTGAACTTAGCTGTTTCCATCTTGGAAAACATGTTCTTTATTAATATTTATGCATTAAGGAAATAATTGCTTTTCTGCTTATGTAGCTGCCATCTAAAAATTTTAGGGTTTGATTTGGGATTTTGAATGAATCCAATTACAATGGTATTTTTAAGGTTTCCTGCTTGCATATGCTAACAGATCTTCATCTTTAGAAGCTGATACTGGGTCAATATTACTGAATATAGACATTAAAGTCTTGGTTATGATATTCAACTTATATCCTATTGATATGTGAAAGGAATAAATTTTCCATAATATTTGTACGGAAAAAGGACAAAGACTGTAAGAGAAAGGGGAATGCCTATACCTGTAAAGATGGTTTTCTTCTTTGGTAGTTGGATAGAAACTAACTTGTTGTTAGGCAAACTGTTTAAAAGTGATTGTTGTTTGGGTTTCTTTTTGTCTGTCTGCTCGCTTGCTTCCTAGCTTGTTTCTCCTAACTGGGCGAGATAGATTTGATTGTGGTGTCAGATGATCTCTTGTTGAGTTTATACAAGACCTGCATATGTGTCTGCAGGTGTCCCAATGGAATTCAGAGTTGTGCATCTCTCTGACATATGTCAACTTCTTCAAATATAAGGGAAAATACTTCATTTCTTCCAGGAGAATTTTGACATTCTTTTCATGTTTGGTCATTGTGAAGTGTTTGTCAGAACTTCAAGTTTCAAGGAATTATACCAGACCTTCCTTCCCACACAGGTTATGTGAACCCTCAACGTTCTAGTCAGAGAATCATTCTGACAGTTCTGTGTTGTCAGTTACATCAAAATTCTCTTTATCATCAAAAAGAGTATTTTATTATTTTTCTTCTCAGGCTCTAGGAGACTAACAAGTGAAATCTTTCTCTAAATTCTTTGACACCTTATTGTGTTCCATACATTGGGTTCAAAATATATTTTCTACATTCTTCTATTGTCAATTTTTTGTGTTCCTGGCTGCTTCTCTGGTGGAAGGATCAGCATTTGTGTCTGTCAAATGCATTAAAATTGCAGCATTCTGCCATGTTATCACTGTGCTGTTGGCTTCATCTGTCCTTTTTTTGATCGAGTCACCAGCAGCTATTGCTCACCTTCTTGCAAGAACTCCCATCAGATATCTTCTGAAATTTCCTGTTACAGTTCCTCAGTAGGTATCTTGCTGGAAGTCTAATACCTATTCAATAAGTTGAGTGTTTACCAGATATTTTTTGCCAATCAGTCACAAAGGTTTCAGCTTTTCTACGTTTTCCTGTTGCTATTTTCCCTGTGGCCCCTGCCAGTGATTCCCAACTTAGTCTTTCAAGAAATATTAATCTGCTCTCACTGTATGCAGAATTGCACTTCAATCACACAAACATAACTTACACTGTATTTCTGCTGGCATGCACCACATGCACCCAGCATCTCTCTCAACTGGCAAGAAAAGGAAAACAGCACATCCAGCACTGACCACAGCTGTTGTCCCCTCCTCATTCATGCACGTGGCACAGAACTACTCCTCTAGAGGTGTGATCATGGCTGCCCTCTGATCTACCTTTCTAGATTGAGATACCCCAAATTTCAACACAAAATTTCTCTACACTTGGTCTTCTGTCATTACAACACTCTCCAGACAGCTGATATGATCAATGACCCTCAAGGCTCAAGCTTTAAATTCTTCTAAGGGAAATGGCACACATATCTCTCTTAAGTAGGCTATTCAGAGTCATAGAAAAGGCCATGAAAAGAAACAAACCAAAACAAAGCTCACCAAATCCCGTCATTTCCAAGAACAGTATTTGCAGTTGGGGTCTCAAAAATCATTTAGTTATTCACCTATTAATGACCTAATAGTCATTAATAATGTCCTTTGCTGTTCAGAGACTTCACTGTAAGTCAAGTGATAACATCTGCTCAGAGCTGATCATTCCATTTCCAGGTTCATAATAAATAAGTAAACACCAGCAGCCTAATGCAGGATTTCTGATACATGGACCACAGAGGTTTATTTCATTTAGCCTTATACTGTCCCACTCTGAGCTGGTTTACGTATTGGTGAGTCTGTATATTCTTGAGGTATTCTTTTTAATCCTTAGACCTGTTTGAATCACTAGTTACTTTGACATTTTTTATCTTTATAGTGATACAATAAAAATCAAGGCTTAAAAATATGGCACGTATTTTTTAACAAGGGTACAAGCAACAGCAATAGAGCTGGTAATAAGGAATATGCATACATCAAGACTAGAAGGTCTGAGCTCCAACACAGTCACATCAAAGATGGCCCATCCCTTTTCTCTCAACAGGAAGGCAGCAATAAAGATACTCAGAATGAGAAAATAAAGATGATGGGCAGCAGCCTTGTCTGAGAATTAGGGAGGATGAAAAATGCAAAACTGAGGTTATAGTCATACCATGACATCTTGACTCCCAGGGGTCATAAATTAGCTTGTCAAAATTGTGGTTTATTGTGCCTGATCAAGACAAACCTAAGAGGCATCCAAAGGACTCAGGAGCTACTGTCCCCTGTCCTCTGTGTGACACACACACATGCACACACAGAGTCCTGAGTCGACCACACACACATCTTGGTGCTTGTGACTATGAGTGAATGTGTGAAATAGGAGTAAATGAGTGCAAGTGACTGAAATCAGTTTCATTTAAAATAAATAGAAGCATCCCCTTCCACAGTCTTGAACTTCATAACACTGATTCTTTTGCTTCCAAGGCTGCCATTTATTAATGAGTTATGCCATGAGAATTTTCAGAATACTGACACAAAAAATCATTCCAATGCACCCATGTGGCTTCATCTCCTTGTGGGGAGGACTATTAACTGCAGTGAAGGCAACCGTATGAGGTGGGACTAGAAGGTCTTTTTCCACTCCTCATTTTAGGGAAGCCCCCACAAAAGCTCTACCTTCTCCTGCCTCTTTCCTGGAAGGCTGCTCTGCTCTGTTTTAGCCCTTTTCCAAGGAAATGCAGTGAATCCACTAGCTGCTACTGGGTGGAAAGACAGTTCTCTTCGCAGCCCTCTGCCTTTCCTCAGCTGAGGCAGAGGAGGCACATACTAGCATTGCCCCAAGAGAAAGAAAAACTGTCTGGCCGAGACAGAACAGCACAGCTCATCTGGACTACACAGAACAATGCAAAATACACATCTATTTTATAATACTGTAATATCTTAGTACTCAATCACTTTAACCCCAGTGGCAACATAGATATTTAGATGTCATTGTTGGACACACAATCACACACACATACACACTGTCTGGTGAGAAAACATGAACTGTTTATTACATCGTCTGACTCCATTTTTATTTAGTATTTCTACAAAGACCCAGGATCAGAGGAGAAGGGTGACACCTCTCCCATTCCATGGGTCAAGACAACTGTCCATCAGCTGCCCATTCCCCTAAGAGGAAAAATGTAAACTAACTTCGTCTAACAAAAACATTGCTTCTATTTGTAACACCTGTGTGTGAGAAACTAAGAACTATGAAAACATCCTAAAAAACTGTGAGGCACACCAGACGGCTGAAAAATCAGGGCGACATTTAGAAGGATAGTTTATCATACTGTTGATAATTACTCATCACTGCTATCATTGCTAGATGATTAAAAGGAATACATTTGTCTAGTTTATGTCCAAGATGAGCATTCTCATATCCTGGGAGTCAGTGGTCCATTCATCCCTCCAGAAGCAGTGAATTGAGCGTTGAGTAATCTGTCCTTTGAAATGTGTAAAGAAGCTGTTAAGAGAGCACAAAATATGTTTAGCCAGCAGTACCAGCTGGATGTGAGCCCAACCAGGATATACTCTGCTCAGCTGACAGACCCACATGAGGGTTAGTCTCTAGCTCTCTCATGTCTCATTCTGCCTGTCATTGATGCCTTTGTTTCGCTCTGTAGGAGGGAAGGAAAAGGAGATAACATAGGGACAATGCAGCACCTGGTGGGTACAGAGCTAGGGAGGATTTGCAGGGTGGCAGGTATTTCATATGATATGCGTACTACATTAGACAAGTTATTGAGCGGTAGGAAGTCTTTGTTATGCCATAAATTGCATCCTCGCACCAAAGAGTAAATTACTTTATGGTCATCCCATCTGTCAGTCCTCTTCCTCTCAGAAGAAAACTTTTTTGTCCATTTTCTATCTACTGTAAGGATCAGCCATGTGACTGGTCCGTGTCTTATGTGAAAACTGATTCAAATGTATCTGCTACTGCAACAGGAGAAAGTCCTGGTGTCTGCCACAAGAGGGTAAGGTGGAGATGGAGATTGGCTAGCAGAGCATGCCAGCACAGGGCAACAATGGCTGGATGGTCCACAAGCGGAAACATTACGAGGTGCCTCATCTGTACTCTGAGTGAGTACACTGGCATTTAATTCCTCCCATAGCAAGTGGGTGTTGGAGGGTAAAAGACCTTTACTGTTGGGAGCCAGAACATTTTTTTAAACATCCACATCTTTAAATCTTCTTTTTGGAAGTCAACATTACATTTTACAGGGTTAACAATAAACATGCTTTACAAAACCCCAAATTTGCTCTTCAACTCAGATCAGGAATGTGAAAAGCCTACTATTTTGCTGTCAGCAAAAATCAATACCAGTCTTCAAAGGAACAAGTAGTAGCCTTGTTGTTGTTAGGTGATGATCTAAGGCAAGCCAAGCTTTCTAGGGAGAGATACAAGCTTTTGATAAACCAAATAACACAGTTAGTCTACAGACGTGCTTTGGGACTCACAAACCTCCAGAGCAGAAGATCAGACATGAACATGATCTTGGGTAGCCAAAAGCCTGTGGCTCACCGCAGTCACATCCTTTGGTCTAGCTAAGGCTGTTTGCTCTCCCTCGCCGGCCTGACCGAGGCCGGCCGGGCCGGG
>WBMY01016403.1:1354532-1398196 GCA_013397315.1 Donacobius atricapilla
GGGGCACCCCGCGGTGTGCCGGCCCTCGGGGCGGCGGGCAGGGCGTGGGCGGCCGCCCGGGCGGGCTGCGCTCCTGCCGTTCCCTCAGTTCCCTCCGAGCGGCTGGACAATAGCGGGGAATGCACGAGTTATCCTCCCTCACACCTATCATTCCCAATATTAAATGGCTGTGGAGTTTATGTGGGAAAGGGTATAAAATTTTGGCCCCACTTGTCATGGAGACGAGGTAGGAAAACCTCCCAGGGACTCGCCATGGTGAAGAGCATCCTGGCAAATTTCCACAGGGACAGTTTCTCAGGTGGGAAATAGCATTAATCTTGCATGGATTTCTGATTTCTCGGTGGAACAAAGTCCTGAGGGTTTTTCCAAGTGTAGCATATGCAACTGATTCTGTAATGTGCGGTTCTCTGTTAGATAATATGATTTGATCCTCTGTGTACTTGGCCATCCCACTGTCATCTCCTCAACCCACTCTGCAAAAGCTCCCAGAGAAGTAGGTCAGTATCTCCAGATGATGTTTCTATTAGACACTGCTGAGTTTCTGCGCTGCCGGCTGATTTGAAGGCAGCATTGTGACCCTTCCGTTTATGCACATACTGAATGAGCCGAGCTTCAATTATTTATTCTGATGCTATTGCAACCTTCTGCAGTTTCTCTTCTCTAGGGACATGATGTGTAACAGGAGTTTGAAACCCTTCGCCAGTGAGGCTGCAATCGTGGCTTGGCATATGGCATCTGTTTGCTTGTCTAGCCATTTTTAAGGGTTAATTAGTGGCACTAGGAGGTATGTCAAGGAAGAATGAGGATTCCAATAGAGCAGCATTACCCTGTGCATTCCTTCTGTTTCCCTCTAAAAAGCTAAAACTCAAAGTGCTAATGGTTCAGGGCTAGGCTCTACAGATGAGTTTTATATTTTCCATCTGAAAGAAGCAGTGCCTTCAGAGGGCATTTGGTTACCAGAATGGTAACCAAACCTATGGCTTTGATATAGAATTGGTTCAAACCTGATCATTTGTTGGTGGTATAGACATTTGCTGTTTTGTAGGTGAAGAAACAGATGCAGAAATGAAATACATTGGAACCAGTGATTTGGTGCCAAAACTCAGAACCCTGCTTGTTGTTATTTATGTTTTAGTTGTGTTGTTGTTATTTATATTTTACTTGTGTAATCATCTGTCCATTGTGCTGTGCTCTCCATTCATAAACTGTAAACCATTCATATTTTCCAAGTACAGAAGGCTGGGTGGGCCCACAATGGCAGCAGCTATACTTGTGAAAAAACAGGATAGCGATCCTCTGACCTGTAGTCATGTAGTGTATGATAGCTTTTATAGTCTCCATTTTAATAAAAGGTGTGTTTCGGAAGAGCAGCAAGGCTGCCTGTTCATCACCAGCTCTTGGAAGACTTACTCTTGTATAAAATAGTAACCTAGATGAATACAGGCACACAGAGAAAAATGATATGTCAAAGGTGTAAACAGATGAGATGGTTTGAACCTTCTGTGCAGAGCACCCTGTAATAGGAGAACCAAAAGACAAAGAGGCCAGTGCTAGCAGAAAGTGGACAGGCAGTGAGCTCTGAGTGATCACTGTCATTGTGCCAGAATTTCACCCCTTCTTATGGTTAGTTATAGGCAGAAAGCATTGACATGAACTGGTACTGGTACTGGTAGTGACAAGAAATTTCTAAAGAGGTGAGTATCTCTGAGGATATAATATTTTCAGCTGAGAAATGTCTCCCTCCAAGAGATACTCATCTCTGCATTGGCTTTAGGCAAAAGAATAGGGAAAAAAACAGGGTTTAAAATTGCTATAGTCATACAGATGCTGAAGTCTAGGGCTTTGTTATCAGCATATGAGGTCAGGTGCAGGATGTGGTGGATTTTGCTCCTGAACTCTTTCATTCTGACACCTTTTAAAATCACCAAAGTATGAAGCATGAATTCTACTCCAAGGCGCACAGTTAAGGAAAATGATGTTCCACTGAATTGCAGTTTACTGACTAGCCTGTAGGGGTGAGGTTCTTTGTACTTTTCTTGGAATACACATTAAGGCTTGGGAATTCGATAGTTCATCTTACAATATTTGAAATACTGACTCTGATTTTCACCCAGTAGAAATTAAAAGCCTCTTACTTCTCATTTGGCACTCAGAAATTTAGTATAGATCCCATTGGCCAACCAATCCAAGCGGAAGTCAGGACTTGGTTTTTCCTTTCAGCTGTTCTGTACCTTTTGTTTTGACCCTCTCCTAGATAAGGAAATTTGTGTGATGTTCAAGTGAGATAAGCCAGTACTACACAACTGCTGTGCTGCTAGTGCTCTGTGAATACCAAGTCTACCCCTGAGTTCTTTCTTGTCTCTATAAAGCTTTTCTCTAGTTGCATGCTTCCTCCAGACAGGTTAGAGAACAAAGGAGGAATTCCTGCTGCACCTAATCAAAGGTCTGAGGTTTCCAGCAGAGGTAACACTGCCAGAATCAGATGATCACAGAGCAAGCAGTAAGTGACTACTCCAGGGGCTAATAATTGATTACTAGGGCCCCATTGGGAAACAGGGGAAATTTATAATTTCTCCTTCTTTACCCTCCAGCTGTTTAATTTGCACCACACATGTTTTCTGCAGTGCTGGGGCCTCAGTCACAGTGCCAGGAAAACTGTCCATGTTGGGTTAAGGAATCTGGGGGCACTGTGGTAATGGCTGCTGGAATAAGAGTCAAGGCTAGACAAGAGAGTTAAGCCTCTGTTGTCAGGAGGAATACCAGATCATCTTTATTCCAGTGTACACAAAGGCTTACTGTCTGCGATGTGCCTGCTTGTGACTGTCATGGCTGGCTTTTAAGCTCCAAGGAAAAGATCCTGCAGTCATCGGTCAAGAGCAGATGCAAAGGAAATGTTCAGTCCATTGAAATCAAACAGCTGCCTTGGTGCTGCCCTTGGAGCCTATGCTGCTGTTGTAACTACAGTGAATGTAATGAATTAGGACATTTCTATCATATCTCTAAATCTATAAAGAGAAGTGGTCACATCTTTCCCAATTATTTTGTCAGTATTCCAGCAGGTTCTAACAGCTTTTCTTCAGTTTACATATTAAAGGCTATTTGTAGAATAAGAGTGAGAGATTTCATTTGGGTTTTGGGTTTTTTTAATGTAAAAATTGAGATTCTTGACCATGGTTGCACATTAATAGCAAATATTTGTTTTGGTGAGGCATGGGGCATAGCAGCTGAAGGAGGCTATAAACTGGGTAAACATGATTATCTGAACAGGAAGATCTTCTTTAAATACTATCAGAAGATTCAGAGCTCATATGCTCATATGCTTTTAGTATGTGCATGTCCTTCAGAGGCCACAAGTTGCTTAACACTCACATAGTAGCTGCATTGGGGTGTCCTGGATCTGCTTTTATTCAGTGTTTTCTTGGAGGACCTGAATGGTAATACAAGGAGTGGGTATATCCCATTTTCCAGGGACATAAAACTGTGACGCTTGAAATATGCTGGAGGAAAATACTAGAATTCAAAAATTTTCCAATAAATTGGAAAACCTTCTAGGAAAAGAGCGGAATGAAATTCAGCAGGGATAAATACAAGGTACTGCAATAAGGCAGAAATTACCAATCAGATAAGCACAAGCCAGAAGTAAATGACTAGGTTGCAACTCCACAGAAAAGAATCTGTTATGATCGATCACAAGCTGAACATGAGTCAATGGCATGCTGTGCAAATAAAGGCAAACACCTTGCTCGGATGTGTAAAAGACGTGGAAGCCTGGAAGACATGAAGCAATCCTTTTGCTCGGAGGCCAAAGCCTCAGCTTGGGGGCTGTGCTAAGTTTTGGTTGTTGCACTTCTGAGACAGGTGCAATTCAATCAGAGGGAGTCCAGAGGAGGGCGACAGGACTCATCAAAGGTCAGAAGAATGTGACCTGCAAGACGATTTGAAATAACTGTAATTTTTAGACCTGAAATTTGACAGGGGAATATAACAGTCTTCAGATAAAAAATAGAGGAGGGAGTGATCTTTTCTTTGGGCTCATGGTGGATGGAGTAAAAAGCAAGAAGCGTCAGAAAGGATGATTATTTTGAACTACAAAAATAATTTTCTAGGACCTAGGACAATAAAAACAGTCGAATATTTGATATAGGGAGGTTCTGAAGACATTTTAAGAACAAGTTAGACAATAATCTGTGAAGAATTAAGTGAGGCTAGTGGTCCTATAATAGGAAAGCACCTTGGACTGTTTAATGTCTTAAGTTCTCCTCTAGACAATTCTTCTATCATTTTATGAAGGCAATCATTTCATGTGAATAAAATAAAGGAAGTCTGCTCTGATGTTAGTCTGATATCCAGGGGTAGCACAGCACCAAGACCATCAACCAGCTCTTTCTGAAAAGAACCTGAAAGAAAAGTAAGGGCTTACTAGAAGACAGTTAGAAGAGGTCTCTCTTTTTGGAAGAAAAGGGAGGGAATGGGGCGTTCTGATTTCCTGGGAGCAGATGCTTGATTGAGTCTATGAATGCCAAAAACAATACTATGGAAGAAGAAAAATTAATCAAGATTAGCAGTTAGTAAAATTATCTGAACTGAAAATACAAATTCTTCTAGTATTTTATTCCTTGAATGAAAGAGTATAGTCCTAAAATGTTTTTTAGAGGAAAAATAAAATAAAATTATGGAATTCAGAATAGGAATAAAATAAATCATAATCCTGTGATTCATATTTTTAGGCATTTATCCAGGGAGAGAAAATCTAGGTCCTGTAGTATTCAAGGTTTAACATATATTGTTTTAATATAAATGGAACAGACAGTCCCCTGTGCATGGTGAAAAATCCTGGATCTCTGTGAGGAGACAGGTAGAAAGAAAAAAGAGAGCAATGATCAAGACTTTTGGATGCTGAAGTGGTGGGCTGCACATAAGGTCCTGAATAGAACACATTCCGAGTCCAACCAAATAATTTTTTAATCCTTTAAAGGGAGAGGGATTTTTCTCTCTCCTCAGGTTTTAGACCTTTTCACTCAGAAAAAAAAGAAGAGCTCTTAAAGAAGTTAAAGACACACTGGGAGGAGTGGAAGTGTTTTTATACCAAGCAGGCAATAGGGAATTTTTCTGTGAAAACAGGTACTCTCGAGGACTGAAAGGCGCAGAGCAACTGCTGGAAAGAATCTGTGTTGAATGAACAAGACAAGGAGAAGATGAAGAGTTCAGCTGCACTTCTTGGTAGCCTGTTTTCACAGGACTGTTGCTCAGTGAACATATTAGCTGATGAAGCTCTTGTAATTTAAACACTCTTACACTGGAATTATGCATAAATTGATAGCAGTCCTCATTTTTTATTCACTCTGGGACACATGAGCACAAACTGTGACACTATATAAGCAGTGATGGATTTTCCCCCTCCGCCCATCTTCCATTACTGCTGGAACACCTTGGGAAAAATAATTATATGCTTAGAAAGCCAGCCACTTGATGCCCCAGATATTTCAAAGTGAATTCACATCCCTGCAACCCAAGGACTGAGCAGTGCTTGACATCAGCTTGTACCGCTTTGCCTGAGTTTATTTCATCATTCCTCTTCCCATCCTTGTTTTTCCTGTCTTTACTTCTCGGATGAGTGTATGAAACAGTTTTTATTTGAGAGACACAAAGGCTATCCAAAAGAAGGTTTACTGTGATCCAGTGCTAAAGGAAGTTTAGCTTTGGAACGAGGTGGTTCTGGAAGGAGATAAAGCAAATATAGCTAATGTAAAAAAATCCTATTTTTACTGTTAGGAACTGACAACAAGGTGAGGGGGTTATCCTCGGAAACTTGTGAGGAAATCTGAGACAGGCTGTGCAGAAAAACACCAAACATGCTGGAGGGGATTCTGCAGATGGTAAATGTTTCTCCTAGTGGAAAATGTTGGTAATTAGCTTGAAAAGGAGAGGTGTTAGACAGAAGTAGCTACAAGGAAGGTAGGGGACTGAAAGAATTTGAATAGAGGAAGCACTGTCTTGAAATACGACCTGAATATGAATGTTTGGGTTTAGGGTGCATGACTGGAATTTCTCGGTGTGGCTGTGAGGAAATTGTGTAGGCTGTTGCAAATGGCCCTTCTTTCAGTATGAGCTGCATATTTAATGCAAAGTAATGCTATCCAAGCCTGCTTTAAACGAAGCATCTGCATAGCAGGGTTCAGAGCAGCCATATCGTTCATGTTTATATTATGTCCAACTAGAGTCTAAAAATCAGGTAAAACCTGCCAATGCATTGCTGAAGTTGTTATTTCAGTATTTTAACAAAATTCTTTTCCTATAAGCAAAATCAGAGGCATCAGCTCCAAGCTGTCAAAGGCAATTTTGCCTGGGAGGAAACTGGCTGGTCACAGAGATGAGCCGGGAGTCTGTGAGCACTTGACAGGCACTGAGCGCTTCCTCTCTGTGAATGAGGAACTGATGAGTGAACAGCAGTGCCCAGCAGCGCTTTTTGATGGCGATGCCAAAGCCTTTTACCGGCAGCTCCCCAGTGCAGATGGAGTTTTACAGAAATGGTCACACAAGCATTTCTGCTGCCATTATGAGGGGACTGACATTTTTTAAATACTGGAAGGAATATAAAGCTAGAAAGCAGATACTGGAAAAACCTTCTGAAGGTATTTGTGGTATGAGGGCATTGTTTAGGAATGCTTCTCTCTGTCCCTCCATCCAGGGCCTTAGATTCTGCCTTGTAGGTGGCAGCACCTCTGTGTCAGATTGTCACAGAAAAATCCAGGTTCAAAAACTTGTGAAGTGAAAACTTGATTTATGCAGGGTGTTGGGGAGGAACTTCACAGTTCCCTGTTGAAAAAGATGACAAGCTGATTAAATCAATGGACCAAAATATACTCAATGTTTTAAAAGTGGAAGCAGAAACTATGGTTTTTCTGAAGATATCAAGTACCAATACACAGCCTTGGGTTGCCTCATTTGCAATAGCTATAGCCTTCTGAGAAATAATTGCTAGTAGAATGGCTAAAAAATTGAAAGACCTCAGGTTCTGGCTGTCTACAGATTTTCCTCAGAGAGGTCTGGTCACAAGGGATTTGCAGTTAAGACCACTGAAAATGAGGAACTACACATTACTGGTTGTGAAGTGTCAGCATCGATAAGCATGACAATTACTAACCCTGCTGATTTACTTTGCTGCTTTTAATTGTGTATCTGTAGATATAAAAGATACAGGGTGGGCCAAGTATTGGAGAAACCTGATTCATTAAAAGCAATTGATATTGAAGGTCACTATATGTATTGAGGAATTTGAATGCTCATCAAGAACTCTGGTGCCATACCAGGGGAAGTCGCTATCTCAAGGTATCTCAACTGTCTGGTGACAAAAATGAGGGTAGTCCCAGGCAGTGATTATTCTTTCAATAATTGTTTCTTGATCTGTCTACCAATGCACTGGGTACGAAAGCAACAGGATTATCATGGATAATAGCATGAAATTCTTTCCTGTGAGGGTGATGAAGCACTTTAACAGGTTGGCCAGCGAGGTTGTGAATGTCCATCCTTGGAAGTGCTCAAGTCCAGGTTGGATGGGACTCTGAGCAACTTGGTCTAACGGAAGGTGTCCCTGCCCATGGCAGAGTGTTGGAACTAGGTGATCTTTAAGGTCTCTTCCAACCCAGATGATTCTATGAGTCTATGATTCAGTTGGACAGTTGGAGAACAGGACCAGAAAAAAAGACTTATTAGCATATGTGTCGGCATTTGACTGACATCCCTTTTTCTCCACACAGAGTTTTCATTCTGGAATAATACTGACCTCTGCTGAGTGCATGATGCTTGTTCTCTGGCTCCAGGTCTGTGTCCTGACCTAGTAGGAGGAGGGGCTGGGTCAGGACATTCAGAAATGAAAGTGCCAGAGCAGAAATGAAAGATACATGGATCTTAATGCCTTTTATCACCTTCTTCACTAAACTAGAGCTCAGTGAATTTCCAGATTGAGAGGTTGCTGCATATTGACAGTGTAGACCAGCACTGCAGTGCAATTCAATGTTTTCTGAGTTTCTTTACAGTAATGGAACAGCACGGCATTAAAAGAAATGAATGTGGGTTTTTGGCTGAGTGTGATGGCAGATGTTAAAAGACAGCATGTTTTCCTGACTCACCTGTCAAGACACGCTAAAGAACTCGCAACAAGAGCAGCATTCCTGTAGGAATATGCCCCAGTACATGGGGAGTTTTTTCAGATGAATTTGCAAAGCCTACTGTCAGAAAACAGTAGTCAGTAGCATGTGACATTTTCTCAAAGTATATCGCAGTGTAGCCTTTGCTAGATAAAATGACCAAAGCAATGTTTCCAGTGATAAAACATAGTATTAGAAGTTGATTTATCAAGCAAAGTAAAAGTAATCTCATCCTCTCTGAAAGTTTTCTGTTAACTGCAGGTAGTCAGGATGGAGACCAGATTTACCCAACTTGTGAAAATTTTTGGATTGCTAAATCAGCTCCTAGCAGACAGTGAGTTCAGACATAACGATGAAACAAAAATGCTTTTTGTTGTCATGGCATGTAATCCCAGCTGGCACTCAGCTATCTGTTAGTTCCCAGAGGGGACCACTGCTGGACTCCACAGGTTTATCCTAACTTGAGATTTGATGATTAACCAGAAAGAACAAGCATATTCCCTCTAGCTTTTACTCAGGTGGGTGAGGTGGCAGGTCTTAGAGAAATGACTGGAGGGCAGCATTCCAGTGAGTGGGGGAAGCGTTTGAAAACAACTTCTGCAGGTGCAGAGTTCCAGGGAAAAAATGATGATTATTTGCCCGCTGAAGTGAGAAAGAGAGAGAAGATGTGGCTATGCAGCTATAAAAGAAAACAGAAAAGAAAAATCTAAAATTTTTTCTTTGTTTGATTAGGACCTTACACTGCAGTTAAATTAAAATCATATATTGGCTGATACAAAGTGCAGGAGCACAAACTCACAGAAGGAAAACTGAGGACATAAAAACATTACAGAGAGGACAATGAACAAGCCTTGAGAGCACACCACAGGTTGCAGTATCTCTTGTAACATCATCACAACTTCCAGGACAACAGTCTTCAACAGGAAGGTGCAACACAGAAGTTGCAATTCCTGTAATGTATAGACAGTCAAAATTGCTCTCCTATTTACAACAACTTTGTGGAATTCAGGTTCCACAGGTTCCTATTGGTTCCTATTAGTTCCTGAACAAATAAACCTACTATGAGCAGTTGTTTTCGTTCTTAGTGAGGAAATGAGAGAAGAACATGAAAGAATCCCTTGAAGATTTTGCCCAACTGATGGTGCCGTAGTGTGCTGCTGGATGACTGGGAATGTGAATGAAAGCGAAAGGCAACAGGGAACAGGAAGGAAAGCCTGTACAGCCTATGTTTAACTGGAATATTTACTCTCATCTTGATGACCTTTACTTTAATGTCTCTAAGTATTTGTTACAACTAAGGATTAAAAGAAAATTGACAAATACAGCATCAACTCTGAGAATAGCCCAGGAACCTCATCTTCTGGTGAGCGTGATTGGAGGATGAAAATATTAATTCAGTTGCACTGAAGCAAACTATTGCCTAGGTCCATAGAGGAAATTGTGGTTCAAAAAAAGTCAAATATCTGCCTATACTCTAGGTATATTTACCTATAGTAAACACCTACTAATGGTCTCTGAACTGTTGCTGGACTTTCATTTGTTAGCAGAGGGAGTGGAAATTTTCCTGACAGCTAAACTTTACTTTACTGGAAGGAAGTAGTTTAGAAAAACTGCCAGAAAAAGCTATGATGTGTAACAATAAAACAGAAATAATAAAGGGGTTAGAATTCGAGTTGATTCCAGAGTACTGATTCCAGTGTCATTCTGCCTACCTAGTGTTTCCACTTTGTCACTCAGTTTACCTGATTGAGTTTAAAGCAGAGAATTATTTTTTTAAATGTTCCTAAAGATTTGAACTATCCTGCCATTTCAGGAAAGCCTTTATAAGCTTGTGATCAGTGGGGCTGTCCAAACAGTTTTTCTTTCTGTATGAACCCTCTAAAGTCCCCATGCTTCTTATGTTATTGGGAAAAAATATTTCTCTTTTTCCTGTAAAAACTCTTACTAAAAGAGAAAAATTACAACAGTAGTCTGGGATGCTGAACCGATATGCATTTTCCTTAAGTTACCAGTTTTTGTCTCCAACCTTATAAAAGTCATTCGTAAATACTTCTAGATTTTCTTCCTCATTGCCTCTTAAGAGTCTCTCTCTCATTTGCAGAGTCGTTGCCTTCCTCTTTACCTTCTCCTTTAGCACTGCTGTGGTACTGACTGCATCTTTCTTGTTCATTCCAGTTTTATCACATGATGAAATAAAACCATTTTATTTCGTAGACTCATGTAATGGTTTGGGTTGGAAGGGATCTTAGAGATCATTTAGTTCCAACCCCCCCCGTCATGGGCAGGGATACCTTCCACTAGACCAGGTTGCTCCAAGCCCCATCCAACTCATCCTTGAACAATTCTATGGATAGGGCATCCAGAACTCTCTGGGCAACCTGTTCCAGTGCTTTACTGCCCTCACAAAGAGGATCTTTTTCTCAATATCGAATCTAAACCTACCCTCTTTCAGTTTAAAGGCATTCCCCCTTGTCCTGTCACTACATGCCCTTGTCGTCTTCTGCTTTCTCATAGCCGTTTAGGTACTAGAAGGCTGCAATAAGATCACCCTGAGGCCTTCTCTAAACCGAAAAAATCCAACTTTCTCAGCCAATCTTCATAGCATAGGTGCTCCAGCCCTCTGGTTATCTTTATAGCCCTCCTCTGGACTCAGGCAAACATCTTAATTATCCACATCGATGATATAAAGTAGAAGTATCTTAAGCCAGGTGAGAAGTTTAAAATAAAAACCCTGTAAATAAGTCTTGTTCATTTTTAAAGAACAGTTTCACATTCATAGCCTGAATTGCACTGCTTGTACTCAGCATTCTTTCTCATAAACTGTCCGTCACCCCGGTAGTTCTGTTGCTGGTACAGTCTCTCTGGCAGTGTCCTTTTGCTTCATTTGGTTTTACCCTCACAGGCAAAAAAAAACCAGGACTTCTGTGGGAAAGTCCTCCTGCTACATGGCTTCTAGCCCAGCTACCTGGAACAAGGATGTTCTCTACTCCATCCTCTGAGTTCTCTGAGTCCTCTCTCTCTAAAACTTGATTGCAGTGTGCAGTCTGCCTTTGGGGCCTTCCTCTCTCACTTTCTTAACTGAGATCTGGTGTCAAATACTTTATTTTATGTCTGATATTCCAGACTAGACTCTTGTTAATCCTTTATGCCAGTGTGATCTGCCTTCTGGTCCTGCAGCAATATGATTCCTGCTTGGAGAGATGAAATGCTCCAATAAAGCCTTATTGCACAGTCACAGCATCTCTTGTGCACATCAGGAAAAAGAAATGCACAGATAAACCAGGTTAAAGAGGAAAATTGTGTTTAGGGGTGAGAAAAGATAGTCTCAGTGTTATATGTCTAAAGCTAGCAGTGTTAAATAAACACTGCACAGCAACAGACTTTTGGTTTTCTCAAGATGTGGTTTCCAGTCTCCTCTAGCCCCTGCTTCCACAGAAGCTGTTTGTCACTGAACTCCTTCCCATCAATGGCTGTTTTTTTCATTGTTTATTGCTGGTGTAATTCCAATGATTGCTTATCAACAGTTGACTTAACTGCATGTGCAAAACAACTTTACAGTATTCAACATGTTTTATGAACTACAGTTTAAACTCAAATGTTCTAGCAATGTTTTCTGTTCTTCCCCTTCTGGCCAGTGTTAGAGTATGTTTCTTTGCTTTGAAGTTTTAGTCCTGTTTTCTGGAGCACGGTGTACATGGTGGAGAACTGGATTTGTGTAATATGTTAATTTAGAAAAGGATGTAAAAAATTATTACATCTTAAAGCGTTAGTTTGATGGAATAACTTCTTGCTCCCACCTAGGATTTATTCAGCCATATTCTCTATTAAAATACCATCTTGTCCAAATTAATATATTTTAAAATATAATGATAGCCAAAAAGGCAGATGCAATGTGTCACCCTGGCACTTCAAATGTGTATGACAAATTTTCTTAAATTATGCTAAAAAAGAAAAATCTTAATGCCAGAACTACCATGTTTTCATTTCGGTCAGTGAATTTATATCATTTCACATAACATCATTTTAGCTTAAACAGAGTTGTTAGGGCTTTGTTTGAAATAGCAGGTTTAATCATATTCTGAAATGCAGGGTAACAGTAGTGGTTTCTGCCAAAAAAGTCTCTCCATTTCCTTTTCCTGAGTATGGCTGGAGTTGAGGCACTTGAAAATAATTTTTGCCTGTGTACTCAGATCTTTGAGTATACAGAAGCTGATTTATCATGTTGAAGGACTCTCCCTTGCCTCAGGGAAATATTCAAAATTAAGCACTTTCTATATTAATGCCATACATGTCTGTCATTTAAAGTGTGACATATAGTTTCCAAAAGGCATCCTGAATGCTTCAGACAGTGTTTTACCTCCCAGGATTGTGCCAGAGTTAAAAAAAATAACTATGTTCATCAAAAGCAGAGAAAGGCCAGAGCCATAAGTGAATCACTGATTTTGTTACTCGTGTACTCTTATACAGATTTGGCTTTTGAGGATGTGCTACAATTAATTTCTCTTTGATGTTGGAAGAACTGATGCATTTGCATCATTATCTGATGTTCTTAATCTGTATTGGATGAGTGGAACAGACAGTATGTGGTATCTTGGGAAAAGAATTCTTGCTAACTATAGTCCAAGAAAGATGTTCATTACACAGGCTTTCACTGATTCAAATAATTGAAACATTTGCAGCTGTCCTTAAATATTAGGGTGAGAGCTAGGGAGAACAGGGCTTTGCTCTTGCAGCTTACAGGATTTAAAAAACCTTTTAGTAACAGCTGAGCCAACTGTACTGCTTCAATTTTGTTTCATATCTCATTATTCAGTGATATTCCTGGCAAAACTCCCACTGAAATTAAAGGACTCTTGCATAAGGTAGGACTAGGGAATCTGGATAATTAATATTTTGGAATAAAAAGAAAACCCTTGTGGATATCACAAGTAGGTCTGTCCTGCAAGTGTAGAAATGGGGTGACCTTTCTATTGTTGAATGTCCTTTTGTAAATCCATGTGTCTCAATATAGGAGTAAAACTAATTGTCTTTTCACTGGTGGATTGATTCTGTTCCAGGACAGAAAAATCACCTCCAGCAAACTCAAAGCTATTAAAATTTCCTGGGTCATGCAAATGGTGAGTTCTGACTTTCTTTTCAAGAAAGTTTTGTAGCTCTTATTTTACTATGTGAGCCAGTACCACTATAGCCCCTTCTTTTCAGGTCACTAATTTAATGCCAGTGTCCTTGAGAATTGTTTAGCTGCATCATGTGTTTTGTGCCTACTATTCCAAAATTAGTTTCTTGACTTCTCTGTGGGCTGCTGTCCCTGCTGGTACTGCCTGAAGTAAAAGCAGTAGCCTACCCAATTTATCCCTTGGGTCTTCTTAGCTTCATTCCATGCTTCTGTGATGTTGGTACAATAAGGAATGGCAGGGTAGGGGAGAAAGGACCCTGATTTGTGCATAAATGTAATGAGAATAACACAACTGCCACATGCTGAAGATCCACTTTCCACCTCTAGTCTGGGTCTTTCACCTCACTCTTCAGTTTTAAAACTCTGATCATAGCATGAACTCAAGGCTAATGCCGCAGTGTCCACAGCCAGCTTCACATCCCCAGGGCTATCTCTTCCCTGTCAGAAGAAACCATACCAGTAATAGAGACTTGGGCACCACAAGCAAATTTTGGGGGACGAACAGGGCATTTTGGCAGCTTTATCTTTCAGAATTACTATGACAATACTCAAGTCCAAAAACTGTCACGAGTTGCCTCTGTTTATGGCACCCCTGAGCTGGATGTGTCTTCCTAATGATTGGCAAATTATTCTTAGACTAGTTTAGTGTGAGAGGCACTTATTAGATACTTTCTAAATTATTTTTAAAAGAACCTAAATAGTGCTGAAAGTGGTGAGTGGGAGCTGTCAAGGAAACAACTTGCTAATGGAACCACAGCATAATTAACTGCCGTATTTAAATGACTTGCTTTTGGAAAGAGCTGATAAATAAGGGACAGCAGCAGCAGAGGGTCTTTGCAACTGTACTGAGTGATCCAATGTTTAATAAGTGACCTTATTACAGAGAAATTAGCCTTCAAACAGAAACAAGGATAGTGGTCATTTGAAGGATCATAAGGTCACATTCATTACACACTTTATTAGGCTTTGTCTGTTTTGTCTTTCTCTGCTTTTTGGCCAGCAGTGATGTGCTTTCAGTATCTCCCCTTACTCCTTGATATGCTGAACAAGGTCTGGAGCACAGGCAGCATTTCAGAGAAGCAGGCTTGTCGCTAAAAATGCAAATGCAAAAATCCTTTCCTGTTATTTGTTGTCTCAAGAACATGAAGACATGTCACAGTCGTCCTGGTTCTCCATGCAGCCACACCATGGTGATCATTGGAATAACAATGAATGAGTATGAATCAGGAACATCTAATAGCCCTTATAAGTTAGCCTTTAGGGCTTGGTTTTCGAAGCTGGAAGCTGGAATGAGCCTGTCATGCTAGATGTAGCACTCTGCAAAAATAATACTGCTGAACCAGAAGCTGAGCTCATGAATGTGACAGTTTGGGATTTAGTTCTTGGTGGGACATTAGGGTCTATTCGTATTGTTTAAATGGCAGCAGTAGCCAAATGCTGTACAGGCATGGGAAGAGAGATAGTCATTGCCCTGAGGAACACATAAACTACAAAGTAAGGAAAAATAAAGACAGCATGGAAGCAGATGCATAACACTTAGGTATGGATCAATAGTTTCGTTGAAAATACTTCAATATGCTGGACAAATCCAGCAAATTGACATCCACTGATCTCTTCCCACAAGAAGGAAATCAGTGTAATTAATCTGTGCTCAATTAAGTAACATGTGCTAAATCGCATGTCCTTTGACAAGACGTGTTCTAAGAATAACATTCCATGATTTTCCCAGGGGCCAAAGTGAGGGGCTAATGGGTCAGCCGCCCTGTAGTTTCGCGGGTAGCATGTCTGTCCGTTCTGAAGAGGGGAGCCACATTTGCCTTTCTACAGTCACTAGGGACCTCCTTTGATCTCCATCACCTTTCAAAGATGATAGAGAGTGGCCTCAAAATGACATCAGTCAGCTCTCTCAGCCACCTTCAGTGCCATCCATGGGGGCCTGGAGGAGCAGGTTAGGTCAGGAAAAACATTCTGAATTCAGGGGTGCGGAGGAAAATACTGAGATGTCACAGCCATCTTCAGACAAAGTTTATTAGAAAAGCCCTCCCTTCACAAACAGAAACCACAAGGTACACAAAGGACTTCCTTACTTTTAAAATTCTTTCAGAGAGAGGAGCTGAGGTACAGCTGGATACAATCTTAGCCCTAGACTTAGCCAACGGTTTATAGCTAAAGAGTTACAGGTGTAACTGAGCTTTTATACAACTTCATCCTGCAGAATTAAGGGTGGCAAACCAGATATATTTATATAAATAAAATTATTATTTATTTACATTTATTGCAATAATGATTAGGGGAAAAAAGCTTCATCAGAATTATTTACTACACAGTATGGATCACTGTTGCTACTGCTTTAGGGCACTGTTTTTGAAGCAATTATATAAAAGCAATTATATTCAAGGTAGCAGAATAATTGTTAAGCAGAGATTGGTGTTACTTACCCACACCAACACCTGAGAAAATCTCTTTCATTCAGCCTCAAGGAATAACCTTGAGGAGTGTCCTCACTGAAGGGAAGGATCTTTACACACCTTAGGGAGGTATTATAGAAATCTTTGCTGTGCAAAAGTGACACTGGTCTTTTATAGTATAAAGAGACTGACTTTAATATGCATTCAAAATAGGCATTTTTTAGATGATGTGTTCTCGGGCTTACTCAGCAAAATATGCTTTCTGCTGAAAAATGTCTTGGCAGCTTTTTAGTTTCTCCTCTTCAACACTTCTGACGCTCACTTCCAAATCAGGACCTGCACATCCTTGCTGCTCCCAGCCTCAGTCAGGGACCCTCAGTCTTGCATGTCCTTATGGGGGGAGTGAGAGTTTGGTCAAGCTGGTCTCAGCATTCTTCAGCACTGAGAAGAGCAGTGTTATCCTTGCTCAGTGTTATCACTGATCAGCAGCCCATCCTTGCTCCACTGAACAGCAAACTCTCTTTGCTCAGCCCTTCACTGACAAATTTATAAGCCCGCTTAGGCTGAGAGCCCTGCTACAGATGTCTGTGAGAGAAGTGATCTAAGGTAAAATTGGGGCATGGATGGATATTTCTTTTAGTCTTTGCTGGTGTGGCATTTTCATGTATTTGAGAATCTAATTTATTCTTGGGCTCTTATATATTAAATCCTCAGATTTCAGTTTTATTTTTGAGTGTGAAAGAGCAGGGATCAAGCTGAATTCCTGCTGATGAGTGATTCTAGGTATTACGTCTTGCCAAAGCAGGATCCCATTGCCACCTCACAGTCTATGTGCATTCTGTCTGCTTTACTAGGCCATCTCAGATGATTCAAATATTTACCCCTTTATCCTTTTTAATGCAGGATTTGTCTTCAACCCTCCCCCCCCCACAATGAGTTGCATGTTTTGCTTCTGTTCTGCTGGTCTGTGAATTCATTGTTTGCAGGCTGGCAAGGCACCAGTTTGGGGGTGACAGATGGAGCAGACTGCAAACCAGGCAGTTGCCTCCTAGCCTGAATGATATTTTAATAAGCACAGAGAGGTGACAGAAAGAGAAGCTTCTCACTGGAATGACTGGCAGTTTTGTTTCCAGCCTGAAAGCACTAATAGATAATTTTTGGCCTCAGTCCAAGAAAAAGAAATTCACAGAAAATAGAAGCAGAAAATCCTATTAGCTCCTAACTTTTTTAGGAGTCAAAGAAGTTTTTATGTCTTGTCTGTTATCCATTTAGGGAGTTGTTTCCCCATTTTTGGTATTTCAGTTCTCTCTCAGGAATTGTACACCTTAGGAGACTTTCCTTTTACCTAACATTTTGTTTTCCTTCTCTTTTTTTTATTATTTCAGTAATTTTCTCAATTGTCTTCCTTCCCTAAACATTCCTTCTTCTTCATATTTCTTTATACTTTTCACAGATTTATGTTGGAATAATGGGATCTAACAATTTCTTGGCTTCCAGCTTCTGCATCCTGTGAAACAGCTACTGCACTGCAAGGCAATGGCATCTGCATGGGAATCTCTAGAGCGTATGTCCTCTTCCCCCTGCCCCTCAGCTGTGTCTCAGTTCTATAATACAGGGCTTCTGTAGGGCTTTGTTTCATCCTTGGTCTTATGAATAAAAAAAGGCACAACAAAAGGGAGCTCTGGCAAAGCCCCAACAAGCTCTGAGATCTCTCTGCAGTGTGAGCAACATGGTGTTTTGCAGACAAGCTGTAGGATAGTTGGGCTTTCAAAGGAGAAGATTCTTTTTCTTTCCATGAGTACAGGTAAAAAGAGGTCTAGGTCTCACTAAAAACATATAAAAGTGGTGCTGGGATCTGAACTATGGTGTGGTCCCGTATACTGCTCAGAGAACACACTGGAAAATTCTCAATATTTGGACATAGATCTTCATGTTTATTTAGCAATATTCAGGTCTGGATTTCAACTGGTGTGCAAGTTGTAAATTAATGCTATTTCTGCTAAAATATGCTTCTTCTTTCTTCCAGATACAATGATGACACTAAACATTCAGATCATCTTTGGCCTCCTTTGCTGCATGATTTTTCTTCCTACAGATGGCTTCCCAGCGGACACTAGTGCTGAATTTCGCTCTGCTTTCTCTGTGGCCAGAACCAGCAGCATGGAAGGGAGCTCTGAGATGGTGATTACCTTTGACAAAGTGTATGTGAATATTGGCAATGATTTTGACCCCAAGACTGGATTGTTCCGCTGCCGAATCCCAGGAGCCTACTACTTCTCCTTCACTGTTGGGAAATACCCAAAGAAAAACTTGTCTGTCATGCTGATGAGAAACAAGAATGAGGTGCAGGTAATTGTGTATGACGAACATCACCGCAAGGAGCGGAAGGTGGCCAGCCAGAGTGCCATGCTGCAGCTCGACTACGGGGACACAGTGTGGCTGCGTTTACATGGAGATCCCAAGTACGCTCTGTACAGCAATGTGGGCCCCTATACGACTTTCAATGGCTACCTGATCTATCCAGACACTTCTGCCTTCTTCCAGAATGCTCTTAGCTCTCAAGAGCTCAGGCCACACCCTCACACAATTCAGCAACTTCCCAGAGAGCAAAACGAAGCTTCACAGAGGCATGTGTTGTCTGACCAACCAAACAGGGTACAAGACCCTCGCTCTGCGTTTTCTGTTGCCCGCTCACAAAGTCTCCTGGGGACAGATGAGAAGCAAACCCAGCATGAGCCAATCACATTTGATACAGAGTTTGTGAATATTGGAAAAGATTTCAATTCCTCCACTGGCATCTTCACATGCCGCATACCTGGTGCATACTATTTCTCCTTCACCATTGGCAAAATGCCCTTTAAGACTATGTCAGTGAAACTGATGAAGAACCACAATGAGGTACAGGCCATGATCTATGATGATAACCACTCCAAGAGGCGGGAGATGCAGAGCCAGAGCATCATGCTGCCTCTGCAATATGGGGACACCGTTTGGCTCTACAGCCATCAGCATGATGGCTATGGTGCCTACAGCAACCACGGCAAGTACATCACCTTCACAGGCTTCCTCATCTATTCAGAGGCTCAGCCAAAGTGGCTTCCAGGTGCCAGCTCATCTCAAGGGTCAAACAATTAAAAGCAGATGTGAAAGGAGCATAAGAAGAGCCAAGATGCCATGAACTGGGGTATAGCTTCTCTGAATATCATCCTCTACTTTGAGCATGCTGTCATGTGTCCAGTGCTTTCCTTATGCTGCACGTTTGTGCCCTGTCTCCAAGGCCACTGCTGTGTGTGCTATTCATCCATAGAGCGCCCTTCAGGCTGTAGCTGTGTGTCCTGTGTTGGTGTTTGATTTACTGTAAAGCATGAGGTAGTTTGGGGGCAGGGGTGGGGCAGTGTAGTGAGATGCTGAGGATCAGAGAACTACCGCAGTCATGCTACTGCAGATCTCCAGCATTCAGAGAGCAAAGAGTGTGGTGACTTTCCTTGTTTAGCTGGGGAGGGAATAAATGTAATGAACATGAATGTAATAAAGATACAAAAGATGTGAATGTTCTCAGTTTGGAATTTATGCTACTTTGTGAGACTTGTGTGCTGAGGTACCAGCTCAGGTGAGAAAGAAGCATGGTAAGAGAGCTGAGGATGTGTTACTGGGCCAATCTGTCTGTACACTCTTTTTAATCATTTGTGTGTGTGAAGGGTTGGTACCTCTTATGATTTTATTGCAAGTTTCACAGTGGTTTGTGCTTTTCTTTATCTGATGTAGATGAAGTCAAGAAGATGTGGTTGAGAATCTCAACTTCCATTTAATACAAAGAATGCATTTAGAAACTAACAAAAGAGCAGGCTTCTTGTAGTGAAAGATAAGGGCTCAAATCTGTGGCTGGACCATGCTCTGAAAGCCCAGAAACAAGGGAAGTAAGAAGAAGAATAAATATGTTTTTCAATCTCTAAAGATTTGGATCAGGAGCAGGCACATAACACGGAGTGTGCGGCGTACCACGCCGCGCAGTGGCTCTGCTGACCGCAGGGGCCTTACCTTCCCCAAGCGATGAGCCCTCGAACGCAGGGGTGCTGCCAACCCATGTGCTGCGCTGCCAGCCTCCTGCAGGCGGGGTCAGAAGAGCCACGAGGGCATGTTTTCAGCATCCATGTTCCAGTGGCTTCGTACGCGCAGAGTTCCACCGAGAGTTGGTCCTGTGGAGAGGCTGCTGTGGCTGTAGAGGACACCGCTGTGTTCCTGCAGTGCAACAGACAGACGGACAGCAGGATCCGCTGAGGAGGTAGTGGGAGCACAGGAGGCTTCGTCGTAGCACCACTAGGTGCTGTTTCAGTTGAGCTAAACCCTGGTTTGTATCCCAAAAATATATAAACTGCAAAAGTGCATCACCTTAAGCACGTACAAAGCTTCATGACATCACGTCAGTGTACTTTGTAGTCGGTTCAACTGGCAGAAATGCTCTAAAACTGCTCCTAACAAAATCCTGAGTTCAAAGCAGTGTGTTGGCATCTGAGTCACAAGCCAACCCACTCAGCCTTTTTCCATATATTCATATGGCTCAGGCTGTACATTCTCCAGCAAGATAGTATTTTCATGCACTAGTGCCATCTCAGCTCAGCTCTTTGATGACACTCTGCTCAAACTGGACTTGAATGCAGCCACACACATCCTCTGTCACTCCATACATGTCCTTAGACATTAAAGACTGGGGGCATATTGGAAAAAGAGTGAAGGGTAAAGACTGGAAGCATGTAAAAACCAGCATAAGAATAACAGAACATTGGGTGAGACAAGAAGTTTTACTTCAAATAAAATTCTAATTTTAATTCCTGTATCCTTTGGAGTAAAAAACAAATAAAGAAACAAACAAAAAGAGCCCCAAAGCACAAACCAGAATGAAACAAACACACAAAACAAAAATCCAGCATCAAACAATCTATATCCTTCTGTCATAATCCTAAGCTGACGTCTAAAACCATTGTCTGTGGCGTCTTGCTTCCAGGCTTCTTGTTCCTTGCTTACCATTTCTCCTCTCCATCTGTTGGGCTACAATGGCTTGGAATAATATTAACTAGGTCAGAAGCTAGCAGTGCCCACTTTGAAGGTCACACATGCCTCTTTTGTTGAACATGGAAAAAGTATATTGATAGAAAGGGAATTATGGATCCCATTAAGCACATGCAATGAATGTTTAAAATTGATGTACCTATAGTGGCAGCAGGAAATCAGCAGAAACAACAAGAACCAAAATAAAATCCCTCCTGAGGAGATAATTACATTTATTTAGTTCCACACCGCAGTGTTTATGAAAGACAAACGTGAATGATACCTTTCCACAAAATAATTGTATTTCTGGTTTTGAGGATAGAGATTATATATTTATTATGTTTGGCTTGTAAAATGCCACAGCTGTACAAAAGAAAAACTTTATAGAAGAGAGGCAAAATCTGCTGAAGATATAACTAGGTCAGGATCCTTCAGAATTTAAATGAGATTTCCGGAAGTATATTCAAAAATAATAACTGAAAGAAAGCTGTGTATATGTGTAAATATGATATGCAAATACTAGAAAGCTTCATGGAATACATACATTTTCAGGTTGCTTTTTAAAGAAAAATTAATACATGAGATGGGAAATTGCTGTTGACACATAAAATATGATGCCACATGAGGAGAAAAATGAAATTAAATATGTGACCTATATCATGAAACACAACAAAACCTGCTTAGCCGGTACTGGAGAGGAGAAAAGCTCTTGTATTTGTCAGAAACCACAGCGACAATATAAGGAGAGTGAACTGAATTATCTGAAATGAAGTCAGCTATGACACCAGCGTAATATCCTGGAAAAATATTTCCAAGCCATCTCTCCTAAGCATCAATGATCAAGATAGATAAGACATCTAAATAGCACTACCCCCTTCAGCACAGCCCATTTAGCAAAAAATTAGGAAGGGGAGAAGTGTGCTTTACCGTTTTTTCATTTAAAAATAAAAATAAAAGCTTGTGCATAAATCCTGGGAGGGTTGCCAGCAGGGTGCAGAAAGCAGGACAAAAGGTGTGGCATATTTACACAAAGTCCTGCTGCACTGAAAATAACTAAGGATGCAGCTGAAGCCAGGTGTGTCCTTTCCTGTGGCGGGTTCCCTCATCAGGTGTCTCTCTTGGTCCTGGCCAGGTTAGAGCGATAGAAATGCTTCAGGGACGCTAAATGTGAAGGCTTCTCCTTCCACGGCCAGGTAGCCTGGAGGAGAGTGGTATTTGCTGGGCAGAGCCCCTTGCACAGATCACGGAAGATTTCATCAACTAGCTGAGAGAAAAAGCCAATCCAGGGGGTTTTATCCAGACTCTGCATGGAGCGAACCTGATAGGCACTGTAAACACTGGTGAAAAGGAGACGGTCAAACTCTGTCGGAGGCAAGGGTGTGTCAGTCAGTGAATAATATCTCAGATGCTGCTCGATCTCTACCGGTGTTTTGGGAACTTCCTGCTCTAAAATCCGCAGGAATCGCCGTGCCGGGCGTAGGGAGGCCAGCTCTTCATCCCGCAGCCGGATTGTCCCGTTGGCCTGAATATCCAGCCTTCCCCAGAGCATCTGGAAGAGAGGAGCGGCGCTGTCACGAAAGCCCAGCACAGCTCCGTCACTCGCGAACGCGCTGCAAAGCACAGCCCTCGGCAGCGCTGCCAAACCCCGGGCGGCCCGGCGGCGGCCGCTCCCTCACCGCCGGCCTAGCCCCGCTCCCTGTGCTCTCTGCCAGCCCCACAGCCCGTTTCGGAGCAGCCCCACGCCTCGTTTCCCCGCGGGGTCCGTGCAGCTCTCGGGCACGGCCCCGCCGCGGGCCGCCCGTGAGGCGCCTCGGCGTGCGGCAGGGCCCCCTCGGGGCAGGAGGGGGCACGAGTGCCATTAGGCACCGCCGAGGGGTTCTCCAGGGGCGCCTGAAGTCTGGCAGCGGTGGGAACAAACAGAACAGGTGAGTTTTTACGTGCAGGCAGGTGGGAGCATGGGCACTAACAGTGCCGGGGCCCAGGGCCCCCAGTGCTCAGGTGACCTCTAACATGATGCCAGCGTCCTCTGGGCCACGACGGGCGGTGTTGGTGCCGCTGTGAGGATGTTCATCTGGAAGACATCAGACAGAGCTTGGTAGCACAAGACCTTCCTGTTTACTGTTTTTTGCCATTTGATTGTCAATAACGTCTTCAACATTCCTGAGCTACCACTCAGCTTGCCAAATATGACAGATGCTGACCACGGGATTTTGATAAGCAAAACAAGGTTTTTAAGAGAAGCAGCAGTGGTTGAGGCAAAGTTTTGGATATCACGGCCCTTAGTCCTGCCAACAGAGCTAAAGCATACAGCAGCAAAGGCGCTGCTTTGACAGGCAGCAAGGAAGCCTCTCACACTGGGAATGGATGGGGCTTGAACAGATGGGGTTTGCTTGATTGGCAGTTTTTGCTGGAGAAGGTAATGCTGTCCCATGAAAGGAAGGTGCTGGCAGGCTCCTCGAGCTGCTGCTAGAAACATAAACTGATGCTTATCCTGGTTTTCTCCTTCTTCCCTAAGCTTCTGCTGCTGGAAGAGTGTGAGGATAAAAGACACCTTGTCAGATGCATTATGGCTCATTTGATGTCCAGCTAATTACTTGCTGGAACACATGACATCATGTAATCTGGTAAAAATAGATATGAGGCCAGAGGAATGGCAGCTTTTGAATATGAAAGTCACAGTAATCCTAAGAATTGTTGGATTTTCATTTCCTAATACTTACAGTGCTTTAACTGTCTGCATTTATTTTATTTCTTTTTGTGTGTGTGTGAAAAACGAGACACAAGCAGTCTTGGTCCAGGACTGTGAGAGAGAGGTTGCATCCCCTCCCTCCTCCATGTTATCGGTGTCATGAGGTAGCCAAGACCCTCTTCTGCTTCTTACAGACTCATCCTTCAGGTTAAGAAATATGAAGTGGAAAAAGCTTATATAGAACAGTAAGCTCTCTGCATCATTTATGGGTGGATTTTTTCATTTTTAAATGGATGAGGGCTTTTTTATATTAAAAAAAAGGATTTACATTGAATACTCTAGAATTAAAGTCAGCAGGTGCATATAAAAAATAAAAAAATTATTTAGTACTATGCATGTGTGATGACTGCTCCCAGAAGAGACTTCCAAATCTCCATTTTTGATTAGACCTTTTCAGGGAGATGTACAAGCTGCCTGGAGAAGTGCCCTGCCAGCCCGCAGGCTGCAGAGGTTTGTTTCTCTGCACAGCTGCCGGCTCTGTGATCCAAGCCAGCTGTGGCTTTGGAACGTGAGCAGGGATGTAGCTTCTCTTTCCTACTCCTCCATAGATGTACCAGCAGGGCTTTTAGCTCAGGTGAAAGTATTATATCATCTGAAAATTTCTTTGCTGATCTTGTCTCTAGTAACTAGGTCCTCTAGGTTCAGAGATCCCTCTCCTGGGAGGTGTCTGACTGGCTACAAAGTCAGTGCATTTGTTGAATAGGTGCCAAACTGCGGTTATTAGTAACTGCCTCATAATTATACACAGTGGTAGATTTTTGAGTAGAGAAAAATTTAACAAAGCATAACAAATATTGCATTGAAATAAGAACATAAATACCCTCTGGGGAAGGGAAAAATCCTTACTTACTTTATCACTCAACAGGGTTGGGTGGGGTTTTGTTTCCCAAAAACATATAAAAAATTCACACACCGTATTGCAGAAGATTATTTTTTCAGTGGAGACCCAAGAAAATCCTCCCCTTGCCACCAAACACAGCAGCAGGTCTTCAACCTGCAAGTAGGTACCAGTGCCCCCACCAGCAAACCCCTCCAGCCGGACTCCAGCTCTCTCCCGTGCCCGTGCAGCTGCCGGAGGCCTCGGGCCGCCTTTGAAGGAGTGGCAAAGCATCACACAAACAGCATTGCACAAAGGTTTGCCAAGCCCAGGAGCTGTGTCGCTAACAGATGCGCTCCCTACCTGTCAGCGTCTGGGATGCAGCAAACACACACAGGAGCAGCCAGGAGCTGAGCTGTGCCTGGGCCATGGCAGCGTTGCGGAGCAGCTGCCACCCGCTCTGCCACCCGCTCTGCGACAGTGCCGCGCCACAAGCCACAGCAGTTTGCTGGGGCGTCTTCCCCTGCTGCTTCGGATCCCAGCAGCCTCTCTTGGAATGGATCCATCTTTCTGTGTTTCTGGTCACAGCCCTGGGAAGGGCTTGCTGTTCAACTTGCTGACCCCGAAGGATATTTTCCATCATATTTTGGAAACTTGGAAAACTTTGTTGTGATGTTTTTGGCAGAATTGTTTAAGCTTCCTTTTCAAAGACTGACTTTCCGCTGCAATAATTCTAGGAAGCAGTTAGTTGCAATAAATTCCCCTACATATGTTTGCCTCTTAAGAAGGGTGGATCCCCTAGTCCCTTCCATCTCTGCAGTGTGTCTCTGTCGCATAGTGCGACACTTCTGCTCGCCTCCTTGGCTTCATTTTCAGTTTTCTTTTTTCCCAGGTTTGAAAATCTGAAAACAATCCTGGGATATCACAAACAGATAAAGCTAGCAGACTGCAGATTCATGGAAGGGCAGTAGCAGCCAAAACATACAAGCAGGGAGAAGAAATGTCACTGGTTCAGTTCTGTATCAAACCCCCCCGGAGGGAGAACTCAGTACAGTAACCTAACAAACACCAAGTATCAAAGTGGCTCAGGCTTTAGCACCTCATCGTTCTCTCCTGTGAATGGACTTCTGGGTTACAATGAGCACAGTCTGCCTTAGATGTTCTAAATTACATAGACAAAAATTCATTTGATTCACTTTACAGCAAGTATCTGTTCTCTCAACATCTTTACACATTTATTAGTGCCGAGTCCCCAGTCAAACTGTTCTGTATTTCTACTCTGTATGGCACAGTGTGTGATGCCAGGGTTATACAAATATGCAGTAATATGTATAAATAAGGACTAAAACCATCTCCCTCAGGTTAAAGGAAGAAAGAAATCTGCCTAGAAGAGAGAAGAACTGAAAAGCATCCTTTGCTCAGCAAGTTACAGGACATCAGTTAGACATGCTGTCACCAGAGTGTACTAAGGGCTGGGATGATGTCCTGGTCCTGAGTGCAAAGGACCAAATCTTCTGAAACTTTCAGGTTCTGTAGCTGTACCTGGCAATACCTGGACTCACACCAGCCAAGAGAAGCAGCACATAATGGAAGAGTCACACAGGGACCCACAATATCCAGAGTCACTCTTCCCCTCGGTTTGGATTCAAAGCAAGACCTGTGTTTCTGTCATAGCCTTAGGTATCTTCAAGTCATGCTGCGCTGCTTTCGTTTTTCATTATTTTCTGCTGCTTACTCTTCAGTTGCATCCCTTTCCTCTTTTATTAAACCAAATCACAAGCTACCCAAGAGGCAGATACTAATGGCCCATCTGTGCAGTGAGATTGATGTGCCTTCTGCTTTGTGCCAGAGTCCGTTTTAGGCCACAGTGTACACATGACTTTGTCTAGAAGCTGCTATGGAAAAACCCCTGTGTTTCGTGGGCCATGAAACAGCCTCCCTTTAACTTGCAGCACATGACATGAGGAGGATTGCCCAACAGGATTTGGGCCAACATCTGTGAGAGCTGTACATGATTTTGTCAACAGGAGAATTTCCTCGGAACAGCTTGCAGCTGAAGTGCCTAGAGGAGGACAGCCACATTGGTGGGAGGGAGAAGAGAGGAGGCTTGGGGGCTGTGCTCAGGTAACTGACACAGTGGCAGATGAGGGGCAAGCATCAGTGTGGATGCTGCTTTGAGCTAGGGGAATTTTGTAGAATTACCTCACTATCCCAAAAAGAAAGGCAATTTCAGAATGATAAACATATTCCTTAGCTGTCTGTACAGCAGCAATAATGCACTGAAACAAGGCTGAGTTTCTGACAGCTGCACAAAGTCCCTGCATGTACGACTGCAATGTTAGGCAGTGCACCTGCTCCTCCTGAAGGATTTTGTCCTTGCCAGGTTCTCACTGAGCTGAGCACAGCCCTACCACTGCACTCCCCTGGCCATACCGTCTGTTGTTGGAGCAGTTTCAAAACATCACAAGCCAGGTTTATGCAGGGACACCTTGACTGGTTTCTTCTTTTTCACCATGACCTCCTGAAGCAGGAACATGGGAAATGAGACAAGAGAAGAGGGGTCAAAACTGCAGGAACTGGTTGGATGCTGATTGAGGTACAAGGTGTGGCACCAGAAGAGACTCTTTAGGAGAGAAGTTTCGTTGGAGTAGGGACTTCAGGGAGGTAGCATATTCACAAAAGGGAAATTCTGCTTACAGAATTGAAGAAATCACTGCCTTCGATCATCTCTCCCAGAACTTGTGGAGATTACTTCCCAGGCTGGGGCTATCTGGCAGATGCTATGGGAAGGAAGGAGGACATATGTGGCTCCCAGAAAAGGTGATGTTTGAGTTACTGGAGTAACTTACTGGAAGAAGTATGAAAACCTTGAGGGAAGCAGGAGTGAAGCATTGACTGCAACCAGACAGGACCACTGTAATACTGGTATTTTCCAGGTATGGTGCTGCCAGTCCTTACAAGGATGCTTTCCTTGTCTTTTTGTTTCAGTTTGTGAGCAGCATCTACTGCTTGAAGAAGTAATGAGCTGAGTAAAAGTGACAGGGAGGGCCTCATCCCACTGCACCTATTGCACATGAGATGGGTGCACCCTGGCACTGTCAATAGCCACATCCTCAGGGAGGACAGTCTGCTTGCCTGGCTGTAGGGAGAAATGCCAAGAGTTCTGGAAAACTCCAGCAAAACCTACGTAGCTGTAGAAGCTCAACATGGTGACTCTGAGTCATCACCTAAAGTCTCTCTGTCCCTTCAGTACCAGAAAATCTCTCTTCTGTTTAGTGTGTCTATAAGTCAGCTACATCTGACTTACAGCCATCTGCAGTTGGGGAATCCAACCCAGGCAAACAAACCCCACAGAAGCTGGCAGTGTGCGACAGGCAGGGACAGAGGATTTGGAAAACAGCTTTGTGGTTGGCCATGTTGACCACAGCCTTGTCCAGCACAAAGCTAGTGTCTGCCAGCCACAAGGAGCCCAGAGTGAGCAGGCTCCATGAGCAAAATGGCCTCTGGACCTCAGGAGCAGTGGGAGAAGCAGAGTATTCTGTGAGGCTGTGCAATCTCTTGTGCCCTGCCATAATGAGCCTAGGTGAGTAAATTGTAGCCTTCTTGATCTCCCAGGCTTCACTAATGAGAAGATATTCAGGTCCACTTGCAACTATCCCACATATTAAAGACCTGCTGGAGCCAGTGCCTGGTCCCAAGGGGCTGGCTACTTTCCCACTACACACGTGCTTGAGCAAACCTTGCATATTGTCTAACTTGACAGTCATCCTGTCTGACATTTCTTGATGTCAATCAAATTCTCCCTCTGCACAAACATTACTATTAAAAATCAAATTTCCTAGTGTTGCTGCTACCATCACTCTGACTTATCATACTGGGAAATACGTATTTTTTTATAATACATAAGCCATAAGTCTTGATGTGGTGTCTCAAGCAACCTGGGATGAAGGAGAACATGGAGAGTAAATGTGATTTATAAAGAATTTTCATGGTGATAGAAGTGGCACCTGGAACTTGTCTGTCTTGCACAATAGCCATCAGCATGCTATGAGAGCCACTGCAAAGAACCTGCTGTGGAACATCTTGTAGGAAGAACTAAAAGTTCATTTCCTATTTAATCTCCTCAATTGAAGACAGATTCAAAATAGAGCTAAGAATTGTATAAAACCCCAAACTTCTGCTAATCTGTGTTCACTTCTTCCCATACTTTTAAGGTGAGAGGCAAATGCTATTTGTTTTAACCAGAGAACGCTGTTGAGTCACATCCCAAACACTGCTGGCCACAGCAGCTGAAGCAGTATTTAAAAAAATAAATTGAAAAATTAACTAGCCCTTGCTTACAAGGCTGGGGCAGAAACAAATATGAAACTCAATTCTTAGAATACAGTTCAGTCTTTATTCTTGAAAAGAGATCACATTCTAGTCACAGCAAGTAGGGGTATTTTTTCTTAATTGAATTTACTGTTGTTGTATCCCGTCCTCCATCCCATATTCTAACCTCCCCCAAACCCCTATTTTAATTAGTGCTTTTACAATCTAAAAGCTTAAGTATCCATTCAGGGAACCTCTACAAACCCCTTGTGAATTATTTTATGAAATCTCTTATTCAACAGTTTTTACATCTTAATGAAGTCAGTCAGCTTTTTGATGCAGAACAGCATTATGCATTTTCTGGACCAAGGACAAGGGACATTATTAATTGATGACTGCTGTAATGTAATCCCATTCAAACAGGTGGTGGGTGGACTGGAACTACAGCATTCTTCCAGCTTTTTTGGAAGAGCAAAGAAAGTGGTAATGCTATTGCATCATAGAGCTCAAAATAATTGGAATACTGACAAAAAGAAACACTCTTGTCTATGAGACAAGGGAGGGGTATATTTTTGGCTGCAGGAAGAAAAAAAGCACACTCTGAAGATGCTGGAGAAAATAAAGACTGCTTGATTGTGAAGAAAAAGCCAGATTGAGGGAGTGTCAGATCAGAAGTTACCTGCAACTCCCTTTGGGAGAAAAGGCACTGACCTAATTCCCATGGAAACAATAGAGATTTCCATAATTGTTTTGATCTGGACCCACATACGTTTGTGTTGTCCTGACAGGAACTCTATTAGAACCATTTACACAGGCTCTGCCTTTTTGCCACGTTATTACCATCTTCCCAACACTCATCCTGGAGCTAAGAAACTGCTGTTCCATTGCTCAAACTCCACAGCTGCTTCAGTGCGGTCTCCTAGGGAGTGGTCAGGTTCTGATTTTTACCTGCGGGGACAGCTGGCAGTAGTGTTCAGGAAACACTTAGCCACAGGCAATGCCTGCAGTCCGTTCAATTTGTAAACCAAAAAAACAAATCCCCCATTTTACAACTCAAAGCACCAGATAAACATCTACCAGTTGGATCATAAAGATTGTAAATTAGCATTCCAGAGCCTTGTGCTTTTCATCTAGTTTGAAAACATTATTCACGAGATCACAACAGGTAAGTACTCATATCAATTTTTATTATTATAAATACTATATTAGAACAGAAAGGATGGTGCTGCACATCCGCTTCCTTCTGCTGCTACTTGGCATCTTCTTTCTTGGCTCCTGCTTCTATTTTCAGGGGTTCTGGAGCTTGGCGATAGGCAGGAAATGCCTCCCACGGGCTATTCAGATCGAATTTGCGGAATTCCTGAGCTAGCTCCACGGGCTCTGCCACCACCCGCTTGACTTCATCATCATACCGCACCTGGAACAGCACAAAGGCCACAGGCCAGTCATTTTCACCCTGCTCCTGCAGCACGGGCTGCTGTGCACAATGACCCAGCAATGACCCAGACCACCCTCTGTGCAGACAGAGGAAAAACATGGGGTTTTCTCACCCATGGAAAAACCACAGGCCTCTGCCACAGCTTCAGTTCTCATTACTAAACAAGAGCTCTCCAGATACTACTGAGATTTCTGGAGTGTCCCGGAAAACCCTCCTCTTTGCTTTTCTACCATGCCCCTCAAGTGTCATGACTAGGCACCCAGAATTAGGAGCACCCACCCTAACAGTCTACATGAAGTTCAGGAACATATTTAATTTGTCATTTGACAAAGGAATTTCTCCTGAGTCACTGAAATAAGATGGCCCATCCTGGGCCTGCATGGCTGAGGACTACTCTCGTGAATCTTTATAATATGGCATTTGTGAGCTTTTAGTTTTTCTAATTTTTAGCGTAACATTCAGAACATGGGGAGAAAAAGAAGACAACCAGGATGGAATGCAGGTGAGTACCAGACACTTCTGACTGGCTTGCTTCATCCTCACTGTGCCAGTCCGGATCTCTGAACTCCAGCTCAGGAGATGCTGCCTTACCCTTGCTTACAGGATTTTGTTATTTCTACAGTTCTTAAAACAGCCTCTTTTTTGCAGAACTTCACTGTTTCCTTTGAGACTCAACTCAGTCTTAACACTGCACCAAATACACCTGCTTCTGCAGGGCAGTAATTTGAAACTAGACAGATACCAAACACTCTCATTTTACCTGTGGCTGGCATACAGAGGTAAACGATAAACAGCAAGACTCAGCTTATTCAGAGTTTTATAATCTGTGCCTACAAATACTCAATAAAGTGAAGTTCCAACTGAATCAAGAACTGTTCAGTCCTTTATCCTTCTAGACATCTCGGTTTTGCAGTGGAAACTTTAACCTTCCAGAAAATGTGCTGAAAGCAGAAGCACTTTCTCTGCTTGACACGCATCTCTGGTATACAGCACATAACATTTGCTCAATTTCTCCACTCTTAGGCTGCCTTATTATGGATGATATTTTGTGTGATAATTCAAATTTCTATGCATATTTATACAACTCCTCCGGAATACAGACAAGTGATTGTGAAGCAGTAACATCTTTGTACTGGAACTCAGAAAAGAGCATTGGAGAGACTTGGCAACTTTAGTCAGTACTGTATCTCCTACCTCCACATAACCAGAGAGTGGGAAGTCCTTCCGGAATGGATGGCCCTCAAACCCATAATCTGTGAGGATTCGCCTTAGATCAGGGTGGTTGGCAAAGAAAACACCATACATGTCCCAAACCTAAATGAAAGGGAGCCAAGTTAGTTGAATTTTATTTGAAAAAAAAACCCAATAACCTGCATGTGTTACGTCCATAAAATTTGAGTTACATGCCTGGCTTTGTACAGTGCCAGCAAAACTGATGCAGGAATTCGTTCAAAAGCAAATCAAACACCATTTTGTCTCCAACTCTGAAAAGGCAGCCAGGGAACCACTTCTCTCTTTCTTCCTGAGGGCGTTGGGGAATCACTTGAATTGGGAAAACACAGCCTCTCTCCACGAAGAGCCTGTTCCCAAGCACACCAGCACTCACCTCTCTTTCATACCAGTTTGCTGCCTTGTGCACAGGCACTGCTGAGTCGACCGGTGTCAGCTCATCAGTGTACGTCTTCACACGGATCCGGCTGTTGAACCGCAGGGACAAGAGATTGTACACAATCTGCAGCAGAGGAACAGGCAGCATTTATGGGTCGCTTTGCAGTACACCACTGCCTAAGCAAAGCCACACAAGGACTATTTCAAATACACTTTATGAGCAGGATCATATTCAGCACTTCAGAGCTGGCCACTAGAAGACACTCCTATGACTGAGGTTCCAGTAGCTTATCACTTTGGTGCTTAGAAGTGTGACAAAAGTTAGGAGAGACTTAGACAATCGTGACTGATGATGGAGAAGTAAAGAGATATAAAACCTTAAAAGAGAGCCTACTGGAGGGCTGGAAACAATGGTCTGTCTCAAAGAAAATGGCCATCAATCACTCTTGTGATTACTATCAGTGGGAGAAACCTACTGATAAGAAGGTTTATAAGAAAAAATATACTTAATTTTCAGCAAACAACTTGGATACAAGGGAAAATTTCCAGCTTCTATGGTGATGAAGTCTAGTACAAAGGCTGTTTATGAGGATTATTGTAATCTCTGGAGAGAGCAGCAGGAGGCCTTTGACTTAAAGAATTGTATCTACAACTCTCAAAATTTTTTTCTCACTGCCGGAACCCAAAGAAAGGGGTCAGAGCTGCAACAGCACCCACAGCCATCAGCACTTGTGAAGCCCTCCCTCCAAGTACCCTCTGAGCAGTTCCTACCTCAAAGCGGTACTGCCGAGAAGGGACATCAACAGCAGTCAGGTCAGCCAAGGATTTGAACTGGGCATTGGTGTGATCACGAAGGAAGGTCAGGACAGGAATGATCCCATCTGGATGGATCAGAAGTTCCAGCTCATTGAAACATGTCACCTGTTGAAAACAGAACAGTGGGAAGGGTATGAGTACAAACACCAACAGGACCGAACATGATGCTGCTTTCAGCAGACCACTCAAACAGACACAGCAGACACAAAAAGACATTAGATTAAGGGGGCTTAACAACAGCAGTACTTTTCATGGAATTCTGACTATTTTTCTTCCCCTGAACAACTTCACTGAACAGGTAACAAAGAAGTGCTGTGTTCACTGGATCCTGTCCTGCCACAAGAACAATTTCTTGAACAGCACCCACCTGTACTTGCTGGATATACTTGGGCAGAATCTCAGCCACGTACTCCCCAAAAGCACATAGCTGCTTGTGTTCTACTTCATTTTTTGGTCTGACAGTAGCTAAGGAGAAAAACAAAGTTTCCAAGATTATGACAGGGAATGCAGAAAGCTACAGAAACAAGAGAGTAACTCCCTTTAACCAGTCTAGCTGTCTGTCAGAAACTACACTATAGCAACATACTTGTGTTACACAGAAGGTGGAACTAGACACTTAGGTAGTGAAGGAAATTTGTGTCAGTGCTAAAATTTTGTTGACTCTGAAGAGCAGCATGAATTGTCCAGTAAGATGATGGAGAAGTAAATAGCCAGATGAAAAAGAGGGCAGCAGAGATGACAGAACAATCTGAACATAGGAACTGCTCATGTCATTCAACCTGGGTCTAGAAAGGGCCTTGTTTTCCGGATGTGTCAACATCTAAGCAAGCCCCTCATAATGAAAACACTCCAGGAACTCCCATTGTTGGGGTGGGTTTTTCACCGTTACGACTAAAAGCCTTTAAGAGTCATGGCGATGAGGGGCTATGAAGCTGTTGCCCAGGCACAGCTTTGCAGGAAAAGCAGGCTTGGCCACGCATCTGAGAAAGGGTGAAGACTGGAACCCAGAGCAAGCACGGTTACCAACACAGCGACTTTTCTGCGGTACTGGGGTTTTCGGCTGACCGGACCAACTTTCCCGACACGCTCACTAAAGCGGTTCCACGCCCAGGCCGGTCCGTGGGGCGGTTCGGTGCCCTCCCGCCGGCGGGCAGCGGCACAACCGAACGCCTCGGGCCCCCTCCGCCCCCCGCCCCCAAACCGGCGCCGCACTTACGGCGAGTCTCCGCGGCGGAGCTCCCCGCCAGCCGGGCCCGCGCCGCCGCCNGGCGGAGCCCGGCAGCCCCGGGCTGAGCCAGCGCCGAGCCCTGCACGGCGTCAGCGCGGCCCGGGTGGGAATCTGCGTTTCTCCAGGACCAGCCTCCCTTCTTCGTTCTCCCCGCCTCGGACTGTGGGGTCGCTGTCAGTTCTGCTTAGGGGTTTCCCGATCCCGGGCGCCGCCGTGGCATCCGCCACCCTGTCAGGAGCAGGGAAAGAGGAGAGCTGCAGCACAAGTCCTATGAGGAGCGGCTGAGGGAGCTGAGTTTGTTTAGCCTGGAGAAAAGAAGGCTCAAAGATGACCTTATCACCCTCTCCAGGTGCCTGGAAGGAGGATGTAGCCAGGTGGGGGTTGGCCTCTTCTCCCAGGCAACCGGGCGACAGGCTTAAGCTGCAGCAGGCGAGGTTTAGGCTGGACAGCAGGAAGAATTTCATCACAGGAAAGATGATTAGAGACTGGAATGGATGCCTAGGAAGGTAGTGGTGTAGCTGTCCCTGGAAGGGTTTCAGGAAAGACTGGATGTGGCATTCAGTGCTGTGGTCTAGTTGACATCGTGGTATTTGGCCGTAGATTGGCCTCGAGGGTCTCAGAGGAGTTTTCCAACTAAAGTGATTCTGTGATTCCCTGAAGGAGATGTACCAGGTGTTGGTTACACCACTGTCACTGATAGCCTGGCCTATGGAATGCTTGGAGCATATAATTTGGTTTTATGGGACACTTAACTGTCCTACATGCCTCTTCCTTTTTAGCAGAGACGCCATGGGTACAAAGCGGAGCTTTGTCTAGGTGTCTGCAAGGAAGATGTGAGATTTGCATAGTCTTTAGCTGCTTTTTGGCATTTCTGTTGTGACTTGGCATCAGTCCTCTGGGAGTTGTGCAGGGCAGTGTGGGCAGCTGGCTCTGCTGTGCCAAGGGGGCAGAGCAGTTCATCTGTCCATATCCTGGTGCTCTGTGTGGTCTTGTCCGCGTTCTGGGCTGAAGCTCCTAAGCACCTTGACTGTAAGGATAAAGAGGTTTAACCGAAGTGGAAGCCAATTTGCAGGATAGGCTCATACTTTGTAAAGCTGGAAAAATAGTACGGATGTGTTCTATGCTGTCTGCAGTTCCTCAGTCTCTTACAGACTAGAGGATGGGTACTTTTCAGACAGACCAGAACTACTGTAAAATCAAGATAAGAGTATAATTAAGGCAGGCTATCACCAGAGATGAGATGGACTTGTCCGGCCCATTAGGGGTGTAGACACTAACAGAACATGAATTTGAGCACAGAACTTAGGACCCCTCCTGATCCAGCAGAGTAACTGTAAGAAAATGCGTGTTTGACAAGATAAATCATGGAAGAGTAGCTATGAATCTGTTGGAGAAAAAAAAAATCACATCTTTGTGAAACATTGTACTTGAAATAATGTAGTTAATGGAAGAAATTTCTGATATCAGACAACATGGCTGGAAGTTCAGTTATAAAAATGAGTCTAAAGTGAATGCAGGTAGGCAACTGTTCCTAATTCTGTCAAGAGCCATGGTAAGGAAGAACTCCTTGCTGTAGTAGCCCTTCTGTGTTTCAGAAGCTTTTCTGACCCACAAACTACCTGGAGCTCTGCAAACATCCATGGTACCTACTAAGAGGTGTTTTCTTTTAAGTTTTGCTCCCCTTTCCACTTGGGAGGCAGTGACTAACAACGTCTAACATGTTGTTTTGCATGCTGAAGTTGACTGGACATTAACAAACAGCATAACCATGAGTCACCTCATTTGGTTAGCTTGAAGGACTGGTGGTTATGTTGGGCACACATCTCATGCATCTTTTTGGTAAGAACAAGTTCACCTTGCTACAGATTCATCATTGGATTTGGACAGTAATTAACACCTCCTGATGATATGAACTGCTGCCTGTGCTGGTTTTTAGTACGATACTGTAATTGCTTTCACATCTAGTCCAGCTATGCTGCTGCCACTTTTTTTGGCTTTGCAAGTTTCCTAGGGCGGTTGCTGGACTTTCCACTTGAATAACTTGCTGCATTTCTTTGTGTCAGTGAAATGAGTGGTGAAAAGATATGCATGTCTCCCAGCCCTGCTGGGATGAGATGTTCAGTGTACTGGAAGTTTGGTATATATTATAATTTTAATTATGCCAACTTCTCATTTGCTGCTTGAGATTCTGAAGCTCAAGCACAAGTTTCTGGCTGTGCTATTTATGTTCAGTCTAAAATATGCTGGACTCTTACCAATATGGTTGATTTTTCCCTGTACCCTGAAGTACTGCATAATCTTGTTAGCGGTGAGAGAAAGCTGTATAATTATTGTGATTTTACAGATTGCTGGAGGTCTGATTTGTGCAGCGCCATGGAGTCGTCAGAAGAGACTGGAGGCTCCTCTGCAGAAGAAAACTACTTTGTGAACTACACCTTCACTGACCGCTCCCACTCAGGCCGTGTCGCCCAGGGTATTATGAAATTATGCCTGGAGGATGAGCTCTTTGCTGATGTTACAATATCAGTGGAAGGCAAAGAATTCCAGCTGCACCGTTTGGTTCTCTCAGCTCAGAGCTGCTTTTTTCGTTCCATGTTCACTTCCAACCTAAAGGAGGCCCACAACCGGGTGATTGAGCTGCAGGATGTTAGTGAGAGTGTCTTTCAGCTCCTTGTGGACTATATTTACCATGGAACTGTAAAGCTGAGGGCAGAGGAGTTGCAGGAAACCTATGAAGTGGCAGACATGTACCAGCTGACTGCCCTTTTTGAAGAGTGCTCCCGTTTTCTGGCCCGTACGGTGCAGGTTAGAAACTGTCTGCAGGTCATGTGGTTGGCAGATCAACACAGTGACATGGAGCTCTACACAGCTGCCAAACACTGTGCAAAGTCACATTTGTCTCAGCTGCAGGAGACAGAGGAGTTCCTACACCTGCCTCTCCGCCTGTTGACAGACATCCTTACAGGTAAGGAGTTCTTGAAATTACCTAGGATGTGGATGTAGAAAGAGACTTTCAGAATCTGGTCAAGTAGTGAATAAAGTAGATGGAAATATACAAACTTTCATAACCACTGTCTATTCAGAGACTTAGCTAGGCAAGGCAGAGCAAAATATTCTGGATACCTTTATCAGAAAAAGCCCCAAACTATGGATTGTTACTGGGCATGAAACATCTAAGCTATAGCAAAGGGACATACAGGATGGTGGAAATTCACAGCAGTTCCTGAGTCAACTGGTTAAAAGCGTTACACATTTTTTAAACACAACTTCCAACAATTTGTTGTATTTTTGTTTGCATTAAAAATAAAGAAGCCTTACCAGAAGTACACATCTGATGAAAGTCTTTTTTATCCCTTTAGCTCACAATAATTTAACATAGTAATGCAATAACTCAACATCTGTAAGAAAGCTTGAGCCTTTTTTAGTGTTATTTACAATTGTATATAATTGTTAGGATTACTTAGGCGCTCAACCGACTGAAATAGAGGCATTGTAACATCTTGAGTAATACAGTAATTGCCCTTCTGGTAAAGGTAATAGCCTTCCACAGTAATGGATGTCATGACTCAAAGTTGGGAAGGACAGGTCAACACATAAATAACTTAGTTCAGTTTCCACCAACCCTTAAAGATCTGCTGCCCTGGTAGGTACAGTCAGTACTTGTTACCTCTCCAGGATGCTGCAGTCACAAGTCCATTCTTCTGCAGTTATGCATCATTGCTAGAGGAAGCAAGAATATAGAAGCAGCTCATACATCCAAATGTGCCTCTTTTTTGCTTTTAATTATTCCTTGTAATTGAGTAAGTAACTAGACTTTGTGTGTCATGTGTTTTATATGCAGTTTCAAAAATAAACGTATCATGACTAGCTTCTTTGGAGCACTGACAAATCTATCCAAAAGACCTAAACTAGCCTTTAGGGTTGATGCTACGCATATGAGAGTCTTTACAGATATTGCATTAACTATCTCTATTGCATCTACAGAAATTTACAGTCAAGAACCTTTTGAGTATACGTACTGATAGCTCAAAAACTGTGATAAACTTAGAGTAATTTTGATAACTGTCTAGCTAAAGTTTTTAAAGTAAGGTGCAAGTTCATCTAAAATACCTCTGATGAAATAAAACTGTAGAGGTCAGTCACCTTTAATTTTGTAGGGATTCCACATAAAAAAAGTTTTAGGACTATGAACTTTAGTGGTTGGGGTCCTAAATTAAAACAATTGCTCACTATAACGTTTTTCCGTGCATCATCTATTTTCCTACATAGAATCACAATACTCAGCATTTATGCCACAACTTAGCTCATAAAATGGATTAAAATCTGAAAAACTTCCCTACTGCTGATAGGAAAATCCTTTTATTTTGCCTTTCCTGCATCTTTGTTTAGTTAATGTAGAATTAAATAGAGGAAACTTTCAGTGGCAAGGATGAAAATTAGTTTAATGAAATAGTAACTTATTAAGTTTACCTTCTGTTGCACTCTAGGACCAATTTCAGAAACTTTTTTTTCCATTTAAGCACTATATGTGATGGTTAGCTTATGAGACTCCTTTGAAACAGAGCTGAAATACCTGCTTTTGTGTCATGCTCTTTCTGCTCCCTTCCACTATAGAGAAAAGCATTGGAATTTGTCTGGTGCCTTCAGCATCATTGAATTCAGAGTTTGTCATGAGAATAGACTGCAAAATCAGATATTCATAGGGAAGCTTCTCAATGAACACAGGCATAATTGCTGGCTTTCAAACTGGAAGGAAATACCTGAAGTCTTTTAGGTAATGTATTGGTGATGATGATGTAAGACTTCGTGGCTTAACCAAAACTTCCAGTTATGTCTGGAAAGAGATTTAAATCTGATGCAGTCTGTGGAGTGTTTCCTACTGTCACACGGCTAAGAAAAGCTCTAATAGCTCATTGGGGATTTCCAAATGTTAAGAGGATAGCAGCAACACCAGATGTTCAGTCATGAGGGTCAGCTGCCTGACAGTGCTCAGACAGACACGTTTGGTAGATGACTTTTGCTAGACACGTTTCTGGGACCAGCCAGAAAGAAAGGCAGGTGCTGAGATTCTCAATAACAGAATCTTTTTGCCTAAATGATTAAATAAGAAAGTATTTGTCATCATCACACAGCATAAGTTCTCTTTCCTGCCCTCTTTCTCGTGGATGTAGATTCCTGAATAGATTGCAGAATCATCCAAAGTGCTTAAGATCTGACAGCTCTGTCTTCTTATACTTATCCAAATTAATTTCATGTAGTTGGCTGGCTGGCAGTGCTGATCATGCCTGGCAAAATCTGTAGACACCTGAGTCTGTTTTTCCTCTCTAGAAAGTCGTGTTTGTGGTGGGAGTGGGGGGAGGCAGCCTCAGGTAAAGGTTGTTCCTGACTACAAACACCTTTGTCTAGATATCATAGCTGCCTTTCTGTCCCTGAACCACAGATGGCGTTCCATGTTCTCAGAATCCAACAGTTGCCATAGAAACCTGGATCAACTTCAACAAGGAGGAGCGAGCGGGCTTTTCAGAGACTCTGCGGTCGAGTCTGAAGGTATAAAAAGACCTTATGTTCTGGGGCTGATGTAGCACTTGCTGGTTTCACACTTCTCAGGGCAGGGTATTCTGCTCACACCTGACTTGACAGTCACAGAACACAAATGTCATTGAAATTCATGGTGCTTGTGAGAGGATACTTTCAGTGTCATAAATAGCAACCCCACTGACAGCTTTTTTTCATTTAACCTGAGGCTGCTTTCACTGGTGATTGGAGCAGTGCCACAAATAACTTATTTCATCTCAGTTACCAAATAAACTGTTCAGAAATCTGTTTGGTATTCCCCTTGTAGCAACTGTACTCCATCAGTGATGTAACTAGCCCTTATCTAAACCATAAACACTTGTGTTCCAGTGACGTCTGTGGCTATTTTGCTGTGTCAGATGTGAATGGTATCTTGAAAAGGCCTTAAGGCTCTGAATCCTGAATGTTCTAGGGTGGCAGGACTTGGGAATGAGGTTATACACCTCAGGCTCACAGGTGGGTCCTAAACTGAAAAATTCAGTCTTGGGCATCACTGATGGTTGTGTGAACAGACCTAATTCTGCTGACACACTTCTACTTTGGCTCAGGTGATTGGAGAAAATGTTCACATCTACCTGATTGGAAAGGAGTCATCACGTACACATTCCCTCGCTGTCTCTCTGCACTGTGCCGACGATGACTCCATCAGTGTGAGTGGCCAGAACAGCCTGTGTCACCAGATCACCGCAGCCTGCAAGCATGGCAGCGACCTGTACGTCGTCGGTGGCTCCATTCCACGCCGCATGTGGAAATGCAACAATGCGACCATAGATTGGGAATGGTGTGCTCCTCTGCCCCGTGACCGGCTCCAGCACACCCTCGTCTCCGTGCCAAGCAAGGATGCAATATATTCACTGGGGGGGAAAACTCTACAGGACACTCTCTCTAATGCTGTCATATATTACAGAGTACGAGACAACGTCTGGACTGAGACCAGCCAGTTGGAAGTGGCAGTCTCTGGAGCTGCAGGGGTGAACCTTAATGGTGTCATTTACCTGCTGGGTGGGGAGGAAAACGACTTAGACTTCTTCACCAAGCCCTCTCGGCTCATCCAGTGCTATGATACCAACACAGAGAAATGCCACGTGAAGCCATACGTACTGCCTTTCGCAGGGCGCATGCACGCTGCCGTGCACAAGGATGTCGTGTTCATTGTGGCTGAGGGGGATTCGCTGCTCTGCTACAATCCCCTGCTGGATAGCTTCACCCGGCTATGCCTCCCAGATGCCTGGAGCTCAGTACCGTCACTCTGGAAAATTGCCAGCTGCAATGGCAGCATCTATGTCTTTCGCGACCGCTATAAAAAGGGTGATGCAAATACTTTTAAACTTAACCCAGCCACCTCTGTTGTAACAGTCACAAGTGGCATCAAAGTGCTGCTCACTAACCTGCAGTTTGTCCTGGCCTAAACAGGCCCAGTGATAGAAAACAGCAGTAGTATCTTGCAGTGCAGCTCAAAGACACCTACGATCCCCCAGCACCAGTCTCAATTACTACAAGCTCACAACACCCAGTAAAGACCCCATCCTCTGTATCTGTGCAGAGGAAGTACAGGCTTTCTGACTGTGGGCCTATTCTTTTACATAGCACTGTCGAAACTGTATTGAACTGTTGTATCTTAGAGTTCAGATGGACTAAATACTATTATTTTGACTGCTTGATGATAAGCTGCTTGCATTTGAGGCCCAAACAGCAGCAAACGGCTATTTCAGCCTGGAACCAATCTACCACTAAAAAATCCTGGCATATGGAGAACATTCTCCTTGGCCCAGACTGCTAATTTTAACTGCCTAGGAGACTGCGTGTTGCTGCGGTGTCAGTCACAGAGTTAGACATGCACTGTGTCCCCTAGGGATGTCCCCATTTAAACATTTCTGTGTCCTATTGCAGAAGAAGGGCCTGGCAGACAGATTCCAGAACTGACCCCAGGACCCTTAGGTTACACTCAGCACTTCTCCTAGAGGAGTGGTAACCAACTGAGTACTTGCTTACTGCTCTGTCATCACCTAGTATAAAGAGGGAGATCATTTTTAGAGCACTGGCTTCCTTTACTGTACAGGAAATCTCCACCTGTAATTATAACATAGTGTTGGTGAAAAGACAGAAATAAGACCACTTCCTCCTACCCCTCTCTGTTGGCACTGTAACCCTTTGGGTAAGAATCTGAATAAAGTCTCTACTGAGACAAAGTATTTTGTTTTTTTCTCTTTGCTTCAAATACAAATGTTTTTGAACTTCCTGTGGATTGCAGTTCCACTTAGCACTGATGTGTAGAAAAGAACTATGGGGCTCCAGGAGATCTAGGATATTAGCTATAAGGAAAGAAAGCTTTAATGAAACATCCCTGTCTCCCCTTTACTGTAAAACTGTTCTTTATTTATGGTCAACAATGAAAATGCTTAAGCTTTTTTAGATCATAAAATCTTTTTTTTATAGCAGCTGAGATGAGAATTTTGATAGTTCTTACAAAGTCATGCAGTCCTCCCAGTGATCATGTTCCTGTGAAATTTCTCCAGGACCTGGACTTGCTTGTGTCGAATGAGGATGTGGGGACGAATCTTGGCAATGGCCTCTATTGCTTCCTGAGGGCTCCAGTGATGCAACTGAAAAGGCAAAAACCCAGCAAGTGAAAATCCATTCCATCTTTGAACCAGTTAATGGAACCCTCCTAGAGGCTACGGGCAATATTAGAGGCGTTAGAAAGCTTGCTGCTGCTTTGCACCTTAGGTTCACTTGATGTTCTTCTCAGAGAGGCCTGCAAGTCACACATTCATGAAATGAGTCCCTCACTTAAAGAGGAATGGTTGCTGCCTGTGCCCTCCACTTTCATCTCACTTACTCTTCCTTCATATTGTCAATAGTTTCCTGTCCTAGCCCCACTAGACCAGAGCAAAAGTGCAGCTTGCCTTTTAATTTTTTTTTTTTTTTAAATCTCTACTGGTACTCCCATTGCATTTCAGCACTCAGTGAGAAAATTTTCACTTCAACACTAATGGAAAATTTTCCAGGGAGCATTTAATAACACCAAGGGAAGAATCCACAGGTGAGATTTTGTTCTTAGTGCAGGCTTCCCCAGTTGGGTTGGTAGAGGAACTCAGAAAACAAGTCGGTTCTCTTGATCATGAACTGTATTTATGGAAAAGCTCACCACTCCAGTGAACCAAGGAGAAAATAGGAACAACAAAAATGGGTGTTTATCTGCTCAGTGAACCTATGCTCATGAGTGACTTGTTATTCCCACCTCAATCACAGAAAGAATTAAGAAAAGCAGAATAATTCAAAATTTGCATTTGCATTCAAAACAAGGTAAGTTTGCGGTCTCTCTTAAAGTGGGTGTCCAAGCTCTGTAAAATCATGGAATATTAACATATACATGCTCAGGTTTCCTAAGTGAGAGTTAACTATAAAGGTTGTCAGCATTTTATTTCCGTTTTTTAATGAAAATTAACCCCATCTAGCAGAGACTCCTGACCTGTATTAAGTATGCTGCCACCATGGTGGCACTGCGGGAGCGTCCTGCTTTGCAGTGCACATAGACGCTGTTACCATGGGCTCGGTGTCTCAGGATGAACTCCACACCCTTGTGCAGGTTTTCCAAGGTGGGGACTCCAGTTAGATCCACAGTGCCGAGACGCAGTTGCTCCACTCCCATTGCTTCCCACTCCTGTAACAGACATAGCAGATTTGGTCAGTGAACTTCTGGGTTGTTTTTTTTTTCTGAAAGAACCTCAGAACCTCTTGAGACAGTTGAGAATTTCAGAGAGGCTGAAACAGCCTTTGAATCTCAGTCCTTCAAATCAGATATATGAAAACTCAGTGCTGGCCATCAGAAAGGTAGTAGTTAAAAGGGACTGAAAAAATGTGTTTCGGCTAAAGGAAAAGAGGGTGGTTGGGATCTCTTCCCAACCCAAAGGCATTACTGTATAGCGATGTACGTTCCATGCTCCCTGTCTTTCCCTGCCACTGCAGTTCACTTGCATGCTCACGTTTTACTGGTTTGTCGCATGGTTTTTAAAGCCGGCTTAGGTAGGAGTAGTCCCGTCTTTAGTGCCACAGGACCTGGCGGTCGCTGCCGGGATGACGGCAGGAGGCGGCTAAAGCCTCACATGTGCCGGGACAGAGAGCGACGAGAAACCCGTACGGGGTAGGAGGGACACACCAGCAATCCCGGGGCTCACCTGGGGGGAAAAACAGAGGAACCGGGTCTCGTAGTCCTCGGTGAGGGTGACCACGCCGCGCACGTTCTCCTCCGCCACCAGCTGCGGGCACAGGCACCGTCAGGGCCCTCCGTTCCTCCCGGCCCGGCCCGCCCCGGTGCGCCCGCCTTACCCTGCGGACGCGCCCCC